>JAQQAC010003584.1:6565370-6653283 GCA_029783875.1 Phataginus tricuspis | reverse complement strand
AATCAGTAAATACGCAGTTTGAAAGCCCAGCCTCCTCCCACCCCATCCCTCTAAGATGTACAGTTTCTTGGAGAAAGTAACAGATACACTGTCAGCAGCCGTGGCACCTTTGCACATTTTCACCTCTGCAAGGCCTTCAGCACAGCTCAGCGCTTCTGTTAGTCATCAGGATACCCTCTACATTGCCTTTCCTTTGCCAGTTTTCTTGGCCCCCATCATTACTCCTTGTCAAACAGTCACTTCCTGCTCTCCTAAGACATCGGTCAATTTCCCAAGTGAACTCCTGGGTAGAGTTTGCTCTCCACTAGAGAAGAGAGTTGTCACTGCATTCAGCTCTTAGCCTTCCCGTCTGCCGCCGTATCTTTTTTCTACCTTTTCGCACTGCAAAAACAGCTCTGCTCTATATCTCCTTTGAGTAGGATACTAGGAAAAGCTCCTCAAAGAAATATTCAAACTGGTCCCTGAAAGATGTGAAAGGATTCGAACTAAATAAAGAGGGGAAAGGATATTTCAGGTGTAGTGACCAGTGTGATCTGAGGGCTGGAGGCAGAAAAGCATGAAACTGTTTCTTTGGCTGTAATAATCTTTCCTTTACTTTTCTTGCTTTCCTTTCCCTGGCTCCCTTCCCATCCTGCCTCCCACCCTTTGGAGCATGTACTTTGATCTTCTAGCTTAGTATGTACTTCTCCTCCCCCTTCCTCTAGCTAAATCTGGCCTTCCCTGACCACCCACAGTGATCTCTGAACTTTTGTAGCACTAACTGCCAGTACCATTCTTTTGTCAGTTAATTATACATTGCCTTGATTTAAAAAAAAGTTTTATATATATGTCTCATTTTCCCAAATTAAGTGTATCAAGGTTCTTAGGTCTCAGGGAACACAGTCCACCGAAGCTAGTCTACCAGAAGGTCTGCTGGGGGCTGGGAGTTGTGGTGGGCTGGTACTCTATGGCAACTGGGAACTACACCTGGAGACCAAAGCATGCAGTCAGAAAGCCCCTGACCACCTCCTCTGTCTGCAGCTTGCAGGTACTCTTCGGCTTCTTCCTGTGCCTCTGCTTCATTCCAGAGTAGTAATTTGGATCTTTGAAAATACTGTGCATCACACTATTATCTATCTTGATAACTGAGGTTTTTGGCACTCTCTTAAACCTTGCACCTGAGACAAGTGCCCTCCTCCCTCACTCTAGCCCCAGCCCTGTCCATTCTCTCCTTTGTGAACTGGCTTTCTCTGCTTTCTCTTGGCTTCTGCTTTCTTCTTAGCTTCAGCTAAATGCAACTTCGGCCTGCTGTGCTGCTGTCATATATACTGGATAATATATTTGATCCCTCAACTTAGGTTTCATTTCTCAGCTTTCCAGATTCCTGGAGAAGAATTGTTTTTGATCTGTCCTGCTTGGGCTTGGGGTACACCCCCACCCCCACCCTACCAAACCTGTATAAAGTGGGCATTATTTTGGTTGCTCAGTCTGTGTGCTTCACAGGGCTTGGGGTATGGGTGGTCTCAGACAAGGGGTTTTAGGGCTGATCATTCCCAAACAAGCTCACTTTGGTACCAGAAGTCAGAAGGAAGTGGTCATTCCTTATCTTTTTTTATATTTGTATTGCGTGTCTCTTAATTTAGTATCTGTTTGTTGCTATGACTCTCTGACTGTTTGACCATTAGGATTAACTTTTGGCATAACAGGCCAATTAAAGCAATATTTTTAATATTTAAAATAATATTACTAGAATCTGTTTTATCATGATTTGAAAGATTTCTAATTTTAGAGCAAATTAACTATTTTTTAAACATCTTTCAAATTTCCTAGTTCAGAAAGAATAGGGGAGTGTAATATTTATAATCAGATAAACAAATAGTGATAATAGATCTTTCTGACTCTGACCCTCTTCCCAATTAGGATATGGTAAAATCAAGTACTCCTATCGTTGATCTCAAAGCTTACTGTTCCCCCTCACCTTATTTTATTATACATTTAGTGTCTACTATGTTGCAGGCACTATGTTGGGCTGATAATATAAAAATAAGTGCCTGCCTTCAAACTACTTAGAGCCTATAGTGAAGATAGATATTATACAAGCGAATATAATATGGTGAGATAAATCTCAATAGGAGTGTGGCAAAGTGACTTAACACCTTCTACTGTTTTCTTTGTGTACGTCAATCTCTCGCTTCTTTTATATTCTCTATATTCTCTTTTTTAGTCTTCATCTCTCTCACCCAATCTCTACAATTAATTATCTGTGTTACATGGATCACAGTATAGTCATACCTCATTTACCTAGCATGAAGTAATGAAGTATTCCTTAAAAACAAATTTTGAAGATAATTAATATGACTTTATTAGCTAATACCTATGAACACTTGCTCTGTAACAAGATTGGTTCTGAGTGATTTATATTTATTAACTCATTTAATGAGATAGGTACTATTGTTATGCTCATTTTACAAATGAGAAAACAGAGGACAAAAAAGATAGTTCACTATCTTGCCCAAGGTCACAAATTGAAATCTTTGTAAGAAGATGGAAACCTTTCAAAAAATATATTTTAAATGTCTTTTTTTTGTAGTAAGATGTATCACAAAGTTTTTTCTGGTCTTATTAAATGGATGCCTCCAAACTTAATTTAATCAAGGTGATTTGGATGACATACAATTTATAATTCATTGAGTGTATCCGTTATTCTGTTATTGAATTGCCTTCTGAGGTTGTTGACAGTTTATAGGCTAATGGTACTTGGCTTAAATTGTTATACACTTTTGTTTTACATGATAGTTTTTCCTTCTCTTTTGCCTCAAGCTGTGGCTTCTTGTTAGCAGTTACTCTTACTCCAGTAATTTGCTTCTGTTAATGTGTACTGTGTAGTAATATAAAAATATGGTAGAAAGTGTTTCATAGAGGGAGTGTGATATAGTGTAAAAAAGCATGGATTTCAGGGTCAGGTTTAAATCTCACATCTTGAGAAAGAAGTTATATATGTCTTTGGGCAGGCTCTTTATTCTTCTGAACCTCAGTTTTTTCATGTATGAAATGGGAATAGTAATATTTTGCAGAGTTATTATGAAGAGATAGAAGGTAGAGTACCTGGAATACAACGGGTATGCAAATAACAATTGATTCTTTTTCTTTTCATTATATTGGAATATGGAATATGCCCTCTTAGTTAATTTGAGAAACTCAGGTTAGAAATGAATAAAATGTGTTTCCAAGATCTAAGTAAGATACACAGTTTTTTCCTGTCACTTAAAAATTTTAGTTTATAATTGGTGTCATAGGTGTTAATTTGAGAAATAGTATCCTGAATTCCTGTTTTGGATCCTTATACTAAGCTCTTAGCAGCCCCCTCTCCTCTGCATTAAATTAAGTTGCCTTTTACTTCTGTGTGGCTGTCTTGATTTTCTTTGTTTGCTATTAAAGGAAAAAGTGCCCTTTAGCCCTTTTTAAAAGAACCTATGCAAAGCGGACCCTATGACCCTGGGCAGTAAGCCAACCTTCTTGGCCAATAGTAGTGATTTCTAAGACTTCCTTTCTTTCATCAGTTCTGCTTTTTTCAACTGTTAACTGATCTGAAATATTAATTTGTTTTTCTTTCTATCCGCATCCATTCCTCCTTCCCCAGAAGCTACCCCTGCTAGCTGTATGGTTAGTCCTCATTATTCAGTAGTTTTATATGGTCTGCCATTTACTGCATGTGTACATGTATTTTTCAAAGGGTGTATTTCAGTTTTCATTATTTATAGGGAACTCTTCTAACTTAATACCATGAAATTTCAGTTTTTGTACCAGAGGTTTTGTGCCTTCTATCTTCAAATCCAATTAAAACCTGTGATACCCTCTTCTTACTAGACTGTCCAGTGCTTTGCCACATGCAAATACTTCAGCTAAAGTCATCAAAATTTTTAAAGCAATTTTATTATGAGGCATAATTCACATACCATAAAATTTATCCAATTTAAGCATACAGTTCAATAATACCGAGTAACTTTTCCTGTCAAAACCTTCAGTGTTGTCTGGTCTGTAGAAGGTAGTCATCTTGTCTTCCTTCCTTGTTCCTAAGATCACTTGTGGGGAGTTATGGGGATGTAGGCCTTGCTCCTTGCTGCCACACAGTACTTTCAAGTAGCCCATCTCTTGATTATTGCTTCCATTCCTCTTCTGGATATTACAGTACCTCAGTAAGAATGAGGTTCTCTACATGTGGGACCACAGGGTGGTGGGGCAGTGCCATTTTCTTGAAGAATTGCTCTCTTTTGCCCAACTGTTGACCAGGGAACTAATTTTCTCTACTGAAGTATTCCCTATGTGGTGAGAATAATGCCCTAACTCCAGGGCCTATCAAATCTCTTTGATTGGTTCTATATTCTCCATCTCCTTCTTGAGACATCAAGGCATGTAATGAAAATTGTAGGCTTGTGCCTCTTCAAACATTGTAACTGCTGTGTGATAGTCTGAAAATTAATTTGCTATAGCAAAGCTTGGTATATACCTAGTCTCCTGAAATTGATGAGAGTAAAATCTGTGGTATCCCTCAAAGTCACAAGTATGCTGTTTCTCCAAAAGTGTGTAAGAAATGCCTTCACATGGAGGAGCGAGGAATTGTCCATTGAGGAGCATGCATTCATACCTACTGGTACCAGACATCTGAATCAGTGGCAGGTATTGGGGCTAAGTGGTGTGGTGTACCCTGAGCATTATCGACCTTCAGAGTAGGGGAGAGACTAAGCAGGGTTGGAGGGACTAGGAAAGGCTTCACAGAGGATGGATTTATGCTAGTCTCTGAAGGGTGTGCAGAGTTGGGATAGGATGGAGAAGTAAAATTTGGGGATGGGTTAGAGAGGATTGTTGAAGAGCAGTGCACACCATTGTGGGAAACAAATGAGGCAGCCATCCTGATTAGAGCAGAGGATTCCTAGTAATTCTTAGTGAAAATAACAAATTGGAGTTTTATCCAAATCACCTGAGAAAATCAAAATATAAACACCTAACAAAGATTCTAGGCAAATGAATGAAATATAAAAGCAGTGTTTCAGGAAGCACATTCAGGTGACTATAAGCAAGATCATTTGAGCAGGAAAACATGTTTAGAGTCAGGCAAGGAGTTTGGCTGTCCCTAGGGGAGAGGGCTTGGTAAAGCATTGTTTTTACTTCCTCTCTTTATTAGGTTCCAGAAATTTCACTAGGAACTGGAACCATTCCTGGAAGGGGGGCGGGGGAGAGGGGCAGGGTACAGAAACAAGGCTTTAAAGACCTGCACTGAACTTCAGAAAAGTTACTTCTTTCTCTTCATGATTCCTTAAGGAAAAGGAAAAAAACACCCCGAACTGGCTTTAATCCCAGTTTCAGAGTTTCAGTTAAATAGGGCCTTTGGTCCCAAGCTGTGAATTTGAAGGAATATATAATTATATATCTCTTTAAATGATTTTTGCTATTGGTCTTATAGATATTAGGGTTTTTTTTAATCAGTATTCTGAAATTCTCTTAATAGAACTCTTTGCTTTTCCACCAAGCACTTTTTGATATTACTTGATGTGACGTGCATAATTTAGAAGTCAGAGATGATATTTGATACTGTTTTTTTCATACACAGCATCAAAATGCAACAAACTTTTGAGTTCTTTAATTTAAAAATAAAAGTGCATGATACCAAACTCAAAAGGCACTACTGGTTATATAGTGAATACTGTTTCTGTATCTTTAGCTCTCTGGTTAGTCTCTGGTTCTTGTGTATTTTTCCAATTATTCCCAAGACACTTCTTTTAAAAGCTGGGTGATCTTAGACTTTTAGATTTGGAAGGACATTAGGGGTCACTTGTTAACCATTACAGTTTCTGTGGTAAGGGAGAAAAGTGGGCTAGATTTGCAGAATGGACATGCATGAATAATATGGTTGGGTGATCCCTCTAAAATCCTTAGAGTATCACCATCTGAAATGAAAGCCTTTATGAAGTCTGTTTCCCAAAGGCCTCTTTCCTAAATTCTAAATCTGTTTTCCGAACCTGTTTTAACTATTCTAAAGCTTTTTATCTAATTGTTGTTGGGCAGCTGCATCTAGGGAGATCACTCCCTGCACACTAGGTGAAACCTCAACCTGGACTGGGGAGAGTTCTTGATCTTCCTGATTGAGAAAGAATTCTCCAGTGTAGGTAAGGAAGGAACTCATTAAAGCGAGAGTAGTAGTGAATGGAAGCAGCCATGCAGGTGGTGGAGAGCAAGGACGAACAGAGGGAGAAAAGGTTCCAAATTCTTGAAGGTTTTCAAGAATGGGGCAAAGGGCAGGGGGATGGGGGATTGTGTGGGAGGATGGCTTGACATGTGGTCTCATGATGTCTATCTCAGTGAGAGACATTGTGTCATCATCCATAGTCTGTCCTCTAGGTATTCTGTAAGGTAAACTTAGCACAAGGGATTTCTTGATTCCATTCTTCTCCAAGATAATGGTTACCCTTAAGCAGTGGGAACGTTTCATTTAGGACTACTTGCCTTGCCTTATAGGGTCCGTTATTGTCTGATTACCATAAAATACATTAGGAATCTTACCTCCTAACCCCTTGGTTTTTAAAATGGAATTTTAGCCTTAAGATGGAGTTCCTCTTGTTCTTACTATACTATTTATATTTTTGGCTTTTTTCATCACAGGCAGGAAAAATTAATCATGATAGTTGTCCCATGACCCTGCCCTACCTTGTAATATCTTCCAATGTAGTCTTACTCTTAAGTGTCTTGGTTTTAAATTTTATTAAAATAGAGGCAATGGTTAGATACTTACAAGTTTTTTAAAAAAAGAGAATGAGAATAAGGCACTCAAGATGGTGGCATGAGTAGGGTGGCAGAAATCTCCTCCCAAAACCATATATATTTTGAAAATACAGCAAATACAACTATTCCTAAAAGAGAGACCAGAAGATAGAGTACAACAGCCAGGCTACATCTACACCTGCGAGAACTCAGCATCTCACAAAAAGAGTAAGATACAAAGCTGTGACCCGGTGGGACCCGAGCACCCCCCCCACCCCAGCTCACCAGCAGGAGGAAAAGAATCAGAGTGGGGAGGGAGTGGAAGCACAGGATTGCTAAATAACCAGCCCTAGTAATCTGCACCAGGAGCACAGACACACACATTCCGTGGTGTACTGGATATTAGAGAAATGGAAAAGTAAAATCCGAGATGGAGACTGCTAGTGGGTCACCACAGCCAGCTCCCCTGGGATAAAAGAAAAGCGGGCACTTTAAAAGTCTTAAAGGGACAAGGGTTTAACAGGTGAACAAAATCATCCTGGGACACTCAGCCCAGAAGGCTGGGAATCTTAAGGAACTTCAGGTGCCCTAACCCCCTAGGTGGCAATGCAGCTTTGAAGCCCTTCACAGCAATAAGTAGCCTGCCGTTCATTCTCCCCGGCCCGCACTGCAAGCAAACTGGCTGACCTGCCATTGCTGCCGACCAGCCAGGTAGCAGCCCCGCCCACAGCAACCACACAGAGTCTTCTCCAAGCATGTAACCGGGCCAGACCCAAAGGCGGCCGCCAGCATGCAGCTGCCCAGCATAGACAGAGAAAGCCGGCACAAAGTCCGGAAGGCACGAATGGGCACTGTTCTCACAGGAGAACACACGCTGCGCATCTGCACCCCCTGGCAGTGCCCTAGGCCATTCTGAGGGCTGCCCTGCCTGCGGCAGCTCAGGGAATTAACCCAGAGACTGTTCCCTGTGTGCGGGTAACCGGCACAGGCAGCGGAGAAGAACAAGGTGGCCAGCAAGCAGTAAGGGACTTTGTTCTCCCAGCTAACACATGCAACAATTGTCAGTGATCACTTCTATCGCCATGAAAAGGCAGAAGAACCTGGTCCAGTCCAAAATCACTAAAACAACGCAAGAGAGAGGACCTGGTGAGATAGATATAACCAAGCTTCCTGAAAAAGAATTCAAAATAAAAGTCATAACCATGCTGATGGAGCTGCAGAGAAATATGCAAGAGCTAAGGGATGAAGTCTGGAGGGGGCTAACAGAAATGAAACAATCAATACGATCAATGGAAGGACTTAAGAGCAGACTGGATGAGGTGCAAAAGACTGTTAATGAAATAGAAATCAGAGGACAGGAATACAGAGAAGCTGCGGCAGAGAGAGATAAAAGGATCTCTAGGAATGAAAGAATATTAAGAGAACTGTGTGATCAATCCAAATGGAACAATATTCACATAATAGGGGTACCAGAAGAAGAAGAGACAGAAAAAGGGGTAGAAAGTGTCTTTGAAGAAATAATTGCTGAAAACTTCCCCAATCTGGGGAAGGAAATAGTCTCTCAGACCATGGAAGCCCACAGATCTCCCAACACAAGGGACACAAGGAGGACAACACCAAGACATATAATAATTAAAATGGCAAAGATCAAAGACAAGGACAGGGTACTGAAGGCAACCAGAGAGAGAAAAAAGATCACCTACAAAGGAAAACCCATCAGGTTATCTATCATCAGACTTCTCAACAGAAACCTTACAGGCCAGAAGAGAAAGGCATGATATATTTAATGCAATGAAACAGAAGGGCCTTGAACCAAGAATATTGTATCCAGAAAGATTATCATTTAAATTTGAAGGAAGGATTAAACAATTTCCAGATAAGCAAAAGTTGAGGGAATTTGCTTCCCACAAACCACCTCTACAGGGTATTTTAAAGGGATTATTCTAGATGGAAGTACTCCTAAGGCTACATAGATGTCACCAGACAAAATAAAATTACAGCAAAGAAAGCAGAACAACCAAATACTAATTAACTAAAGGCAAAAAATAAAGTCAGCTATCTACAAAATCAGTCAAGGAAAACACAAAAGAGTACAGAATAAAACACCTAACATATAAATAGTGGAGAAGGAAGAAAAAGAAGAGAGAGAAATAAAGAATCAATAAACTGTGTTTATGATAGCGTAATAAGTGAGTTAAAGTTAGACAGTTAGATAGTAAAGAAGCTACCTTGAACGTCTGGAAACCACAAATCTAAAGCCTGCAATGGCAATAAGTACATATCTATCGATAATCACTCTAAATGTAAATGGAATGAATGCACCAATCAAAAGACACAGAGTAATAGAATGGATAAAAAACCAAGACCCATGTATATGCTGCTTACAAGAGACTACCTCAAACCCAAAGACATACACAGACTAAAAGTGAACGGATGGAAAAAGATATTTCATGCAAACAATACAGAGAAAAAAGCAGGTGTTGCAGTACTTGTATCAGACAAAATAGACTTCAAAACAAAGAAAGAAACGAGACAAAGAAGGCAAAACAAAGAAAGAAACAAGAGACAAAGAAGGACATTACATAATGATAAAGGGGTCAGTCCAGCAAGAGGGTATAACTATTATAAATATCTATGCACCCAACACAGGAGGACCAACATATGTGAAACAAATACTAACAGAATTAAAGGAGGAAATAGAATGCAGTGCATTCATTTTAGGAGACTTCAACACTCCACTCACTCCAAAGGACAGATCAACCAGACAGAAAATAAGTAAGGACACAGAAGCACTAAACAACACACTAGAACAGATGGACCTAACAGACATCTGCAGAACTCTACACTCAAAAGCAGCAGGATACACATTCTTCTCAAGTGCACATGGAACATTTTCCAGAATAGACCACATACTAGGCCACAAAAAGAACCTCAGTAAATTCAAAAATATTGAAATCCTACCAACCAACTTCTCAGATCACAAAGGTATAAAACGAGAAATAAATTTTAGAAAGAAAACAAAAAGGCTCACAAATACATAGAGACTTAACAACATTCTCCTAATTAATCAATGGGTAAACGACCAAATCAAAACAGAAATCAAAAAATATATGGCTATTGACAACATGACAACAACAGACTAATGACAACAACAACACAAAGCCACAACTTCTGTGGGACGCAGCAAAGGCAGTTCTAAGAGGAAAGTATATTGTAATCCAGGCCTATTTAAAGAAGGAAGAACAATCCCAAATGAATAGTCTAAAGACACAATTACTGAAATTGGAAAAAGAAGAACAAATGAGGCCCAAAGTCACCAGAAGGAGGGACATAATAAAGATCAGAGAAGAAATAAATAAAATTGAGAAGAATAAAACAATAGAAAAAAATCAATGAAACCAAGAGCTGGTTCTTTGAAAAAATAAACAAAATAGATAACCCCCTAGCCAGACTCATTAAGAAAAAAAGAGAATCTACACACATAAACAGAATCAGAAATGAGAAAGGAAAAATCACGACAGACCCCGCAGAAATGCAAAGAATTATTAGAGAGTACTTTGAAAATCGATATGCTAACAAGCTGGATAGCATAAAAGAATTGGACAACTTTCTTGAAAAATACAACCTTCCAAGACTGACCAAGCAAGAAACAGAAAATCTAAACAGACCAATTACCAGCAACGAAATTGAATCGGTAATCAAAAAACTACCCAAGAACAAAACCCCTGAGCCAGATGGGATTCACCGCTGAATTTTATCAGACACTTAGAGAAAACATAATACCCATTCTCCTTAAAGTTTTCCAAAAAATACAAGAGGAGGGAATACTTTCAAACTCATTCTGTGAGGCCAGCATCACTCTAATGCCAAAACAGGCAAAGACCCCACAAAAAAGAAACCTACAGACCAAATATCCCTGATGAACATAGATGCAAAAATGCTCAACAAAATATTAGCAAACCAAATTCAAGAATACATCAAGAGGATCATACACCATGATTAAGTGGGATTCATCTCAGTGATGCAAGGATGGTACAACATTCAAAAATCCATCAACATCATCCACCACATCAACAAAAAGAAGGACAAAAAACACAAGATTATCTCCATAGATGCTGAAAAAGCATTTGACAAATTCAACATCCATTCATGATAAAAACTCAACAAAATGGGTATAGAGGGCAAATACCTCAACATAATAAAGGCCATTTATGACAAACCCACAGCCAACATTATACTTAACAGCGAGAAGCTGAAAGCATTTCACCTAAGATCAGGAACAAGACAGGGATGCCCACTCTCCCCACTTTTATTCAACATAGTACTGGAGGTCCTAGCCATGGCAATGAGACAAAACAGAAATACAAGGCATCCAGATTGGTATAGAAGAAGTCAAACTGTCACTATTTGCAGATAACATGATATTGTACATAAAAAACCCTAAAGGCCCTACTCCAAAGCTACCAGAATTAATATCTGAATTCAGAAAAGTTGCAGGATACAAAATTAATACACAGAAATCTGTTGCTTTCCTATACACTAATCTAAGGAGGTGAAAGACCTATACTGTGAAAACTACAAGATACTCTTAAGAGAAATTAAAGAGGACACTAACAAATGGAAATTCATCCCATGCTCTTGGCTAGGAAGAATTAATATTGTCCAAATGGCCATCCTGCCAAAAGCAATCTACAGATTCAATGCAATCCCTATCAAAATACCAACAGCATTCTTCAATGAATTAGAGCAAATAGTTCTAAAATTCATATGGAACCACAAAAGACCCCGAACAGCCAAAGCAATCCTGAGAAGAAAGAATAAAGCAGGGGGATCTCACTTCCCAACTTCAAGCTCTACTACAAAGCCACAGTAATCAAGACAATTTGGTACTGGCACAAGAACAGACCCACAGAGCAGTGGAACAGAATAGAGTCCAGATATTAACCCAAACATATATGGTCAATTAATATGTGATAAAGGAGCCATGGATATACAATAGGGAAATGACAGCCTCTTCAACAGCTGGTGTTGGCAAAAACTATACAGCTACATGTAAGAGAGTGAAACTAGATCATTGTCTAACCCATACACAAAAGTAAATAAGAAATGGATCAAAAACCTGAATGTAAGTCATGAAACCATAAAACTCTTAGGAAAAAACATAGGCAAGAATCTCTTGGACATAAACGTGAGCAATTTCTTCATGAACCTATCTCCCTGGGCAAGGGAAACAAAAACAAAAATGATCAGGCGGACTATTTCAAGCTGAAAAGCTTCTGTACAGCAAAGGACAACATCAATTCAACAAAAAGACATCCTACAGTATGGGAGAATATGTTCATAAATCACATATCTGATAAAGGGTTGACATCCAAAATATATAAAGAGCTCATGCACCTCAACAAACAAAAAGCAAATAATCCAATTAAAAAATGGGCAGAAGATCTGAACAGAGACTTCTCCAAAGAGGAAATTCAGATGGCCAACAGGCACATAAAAAAATGCTCCACATCACTAATCATCAGAGAAATGCAAATTAAAACCACAATGAGATACCACCTCACACTAGTTAGGATGGCCAACATCCAAAACACAAACAACAACAAATGTTGGCGAGGATGTGGAGAAAGGGGAACCCTCCTACACTGCTGGTGGGAATGTAAAATAGTCCAACCATGGTGGAAAGCAATATGGAGGTTCCTCAAAAAACTAAAAATACAAATACCATTTGACCCAGGAATTCCACTCCTAGGAATTTTTTTTTTTTTAAGTGCAGTATTAAGTCGGGAAGAAGAGCGCAGCATAGATCTCCTACCTTGCGGTGATGAGCATCGGGTTCCGTGAAATTGATGAAGTTAGGAGAGAGTTAGGAACGCCCCCTGCCTCACTCAGAGACCAGGGCGGCCTGGAGAAGCAGGCTGGAAGTCAGAGAGAGACAGAAAGAGAGACACTCCTCACGGATATCCAGTCGGGCTGTCGGGGTCTGATTCCAGACACGCGGGCCTTTGAGGAGCCGCTGAAGTGTAGCTTCAGCCTGGACTCTCGCAGTTGCCCATGGCTTTCCTCAGTCCCTCGCATCCAAGGAGATGCCTCTGAAAGGGAATCCTGGCCTCCACTCAGGTGACATTCCTGGCTCCCAGGGGAGACAGGGGATCCACTGAGGGAGACGCAGGGGAGCCTGTCGCTTGAGACTTGAGATCGGCAGCCAGGCTAGTCCCGTTTAAGTGGCTGACAAGCGCCTGATTTGTGTGCCATAGAAGGCTTCTTCTATAAGGACAGCGAAAGAAAAGGCAGGCTTGGATGCCCCATACTCACCTCCAAAGTTATCCCGGACGAGCCCCCAAAGATGATGCCGGGGTTCTTGTTCACAAAGCCAAAGAATGAGCTTAGCAAACAGGCAAGGTAGGAGAGCAAGGTACAGGCTTTTATTTAGAAATAAAGTGATAGGACAGAGCTCCCGGCTCACGCCAGGAGGGGACAAGAGAGTCCCCACTCCTAGGAATTTACCCTAAAAATGGAGGAGCCCAGTTTGAAAACGACATATGCACCCCTGTGTTTATCGCAGCACTATTTGCAATAGCCAAGAAATGGAAGCAACCTAAGTGTCCTTCAGTAGATGAATTGGTAAAGAAGATGTGGTACATATACACAATGGAATATTTTTCAGTCATAAGAAGAAAACAAATCCTACCATTTGCAACAACATGAATGGAGCTAGAGGGTATTATGCTCAGTGAAATAAGCTAGGCGGAGAATGACAAGTATCAAATGATTTCACTCATCTGTGAAGTATAAGTACAAAGAAAAAACTGAAGGAACAAAACAGCAGCAGACTCACAGAACCCAAGAATGGACTAACAGTTACCAAAGGGAAAGGGACTTTGGAGGATGGGTGGGAAGGGAGGGATAAGGGGGGAAAAAGGGGCATTGCGATTAGCACACATAATATAGGCGGGAGACATGGGGAAGGCAGTATAACACAGAGAAGACAAGTATTGATTCTATAGCATCTTACTATGCTGATGGACAGTGACTGTAATGGGGTATGTGGTGTGGACTTGATAATGGGGGGAGTCTAGTAACCATAATGTTGCTCCTGTAATTGTACATTAATGATACAAAAATAAAAAAGAATGAAATTATTAACAAGGTAGAAATGAATGTGCTACTTTAGTATTTTTACTGTATTAATAAAATTTATGTTTAATTTTGTGATTAAAAAATTTTTGACATTCCTATAATTTATAATGTGTTGGGAATAGATGTTGTAATAGAAATGTTTCTAATTTTATTAATGGGAAAATAGAAAATGATCTGTAGAAACTTGCATTATTTAGTGACTTTCCAGAAAAACTTTTATTAAATATGGTTATTCCACTTTAACTTCTTTTTCTTTAGTATATAACAAGATTGGCCTAAGTTTGACTTCATTATATACTTTTTTTGTTGTTTAATATATCTGTTCTCATTTTTCCAGTCACTTCCCTGAAAGTTTTTACTTTATTGTTTTGTGCTTATCTAGCATGATTCAGCTTTCATAGTTTTCCTGTCTGTGTACTGTTCATCTTGGCAGTGACAAGAGCAAGTCACTATTTTTTTCCTAGCATTTCCTAAGATTGGACTCTAGAGCCAGAAGAGACCTGAGCGGTTTAGCCCAGGGCTGAAGTGAGCAGGCTTCATCCCCCTGCCATTTTACTTCTGTCTGGCAGTGGCCGCCTGAGGACTGAGGCAGAATCTGTGTCCCCCGGGGAAAAGGCTCCTTGGCAGTGTCCGTTGTGGATGTGGACAAGTCCATTGTCATACCAGGAGCTGTATTTTGGCTATTCCTCTTTGGATCCGAGAAACTGAGAAGTGAGGTTACTTGCTCAAAGTCATCAAACCCTTAAGTCCATAGTTCTTACTGACTAGTTCTATGCTCGGAACTAAGTGCTAGGCTTTTTCACCCTGAGAATTCTGGTGTTCCTTCTGGATATTTTTTCCTCCTCAAGTAAGAATTGAGTTCTGTTAGGTGCTTAAGTTTGTCACATTTTTGTTGTATCTTTGGGAAGGACTCAGAAGTATTCACCAGGCAGTTAAAGAAATAGAGGATTCTCCTTATCTTAGTAAAGAAAAGGGCTTGAGTTACACAGTTTGGCTAAAATTGAGAACTTCCATTTATTATTAAGGTTGAAGGTTTTTCCCATTAAATTTTAAAAACTTGCTGCTATCTTACCACCATTACAGTCCAGCCAGCCCTACCCTCCCCAAAAGGAGCGGGAAGGGAGTAGAATTTTATTAGAAAAGAGATTGTTAGTTCCAAACAAAATCTAGTCTGGAAGGATTAAAATATTAGTAGAATGAGACAAGCAGGGAGACACTAAGAACTTTTCATTTTAGACATTTATCCACTGTATTTGACATTTTGGCCAAGATCATGCATTATTTTGCAATTACAGTTACAAAAAACACCACACACGATGCAAATAATAGTAGTTGTATTCTATGTGTGTATTAATATTTATTTTATGATCATTGATGTGGGCAATCTTCATGTAAAAAAAATCCTCTTGCATTTTTCCCCATCCTGTGGGCTTGTTTTGGTGGTTTACATTAGTTGTGATAATCCCTTAGAGCGCTGCCTCCCATGTTTTACCAAGACCTTACCTTGTTAAAGTCTATAGAATGCTGAGACAACTTTGATAAAATATATTTTGATATTTATTAACTTAATCAGGTTTGAAAGTATTGCTAATGACAATCACATACACCTTCACCTAGGCACATTTTGTTGCAGTTGATTTCTCCCAGGATAGTTCCTCATTTGGAGGCATATTTTTCTTTTCTTTCTTTCTTTTTTTTTTTAACTAAGGTATCATTGATATACCATCTTATGAAGGTTTCACATGAGCAACATTGTGGTTTCAGCATTCACCCATATTATCATGTCCTCACCCCCTGCCCCATTTCAGTCACTGTCTGTCAGCGTAGTAAGATGCTATAGAATCATTACGTTTCTTCTCCGTGCTATACTGCCTTCCCCATGACCTACCTATGTTGTGAGTGCTAATTATAATGCCCCTTAATCTCCTTCCCTTTGGTAACTGCTAGTTCCTTCTTGGAGTCTCTGAGTCTACTGCTATTTTGTTCTGTCAGTTTTGCTTTGTTGTTACACTCCACAAATGAGTGAAATCATTTGGTACTTGTCTTTCTCTGCCTGGCATATTTCACTGAGCATAATACCCTCTGGGTCCATCCATGTTGTTGCAAATGGTAGGATTTGTTTTCTTTTTATGGCTGAATAATATTCCATTGTGTATATATACCACATCTTTATCCATTCATCTACTGATAGCACTTAGATTGGACACATATTTTTCTGTATAAATACATTTTCAACTGAAGTGATGCACTTCACAATCTTAGTTATGACACACTTGTTGACATTTAGCATTGCTAGAGGATAGGGTTCTACATACTCATGTATGTAAAAAGGGAGTAGAGATAGAGAAAAGACACATCCTAGCGATGGATTCTTTTTAGGGTACCATTCAGGCTGTGTTCTAATGATGGAAGGTGGTGAGAGGGTCTGAGGGAGAATCAGGTTTACTTTTCGCTGTATGCCCAACTTGCTGGTCATCATTTTTGTAAGTTGAGAGAGAGTTAAACTTAAAAGTGTTAAGTTTGTACTTACATTTAACATTAAATCTACAGTTGAGTATTACAGTTTCTGAGCCCTGTCTGTGCCATGTCTTTGATTCTTGTAATCTTTTAAGTTCCAGTTTGGGAAGCATTTATAAAGTGGAGAGAACAAGGATGGATCTGCAAATTCTTTTCTTCTCACTCCCATGGTCCTTTTCCTCTCCCAGTGTCCTACCCTCTAGTCCAATGCCCCCTCCCCCAGGACAGTACATTAAATGTAATGGGCACTTGATAAATGTATACCAGTATATACTGATTTGAAGATTGGGAAATTGGTAAGGTTGAGAAGGAGAGCTTTTCAGAATGAAGGAAAAAAACCTGTTCTGAAGCCTGGGAAATTCAGAACCGATGAAACTGAGGAAAGATGTTATCATTTACCTTTTGTTCACTGCATAAAATTCAACTTGCTCTTAGTATGATTTCTTTAAGACCTAGCCTAATTTATTTTCGGTTTTGTATACAATTCAATGCTTACCGCTTGGTAGATTAAGAAAATTTTTGCAAGAGGAAGAATGAGTCATAGTGATACTTCCCTTTGGGAGAAAAAGAGAAAGAAACCCTCAGATTAGTCTCTCCATTATATACTTGGCAGGGATTCAGCCCTTTGATTGATGGCTGAGCACTGAGAAGCTTTCCCTGCAGGCCACCGCATCTTTGGTTGGTTCACTGTGTGACTAATGCAAGGCTCTTTTACGTTAACCAGTGGAAATCAAGAGCTCTGTAATGTTATTACCCTGAGAGACTTGTTCGTATGATGTCATTTCTATTTTAAGATTTTTTGAGTTTGAAACAACTTTTAGAAAAGCTTTCCTAGTCTACCCAATCTATTAAAAAAACCAAAAAAGAAAAAAAAAGATTGACGAACAGTTGGTTTTTGAGAAGCTGGGTGTGCTAAGGGTACGGCTGTAGCGGCACTCGTCGGTGGTAGGCAGAGTTGGTTCCTCTCTGAACTGGCCTTGGATATCTGATGCTGCAGCCCAACCAAGAAGAATAAAAAGAGAGGAGGTGACCTAGGACTGTGAGCTGGTTAGGGCTTTGAGAAAAGACTGCCAGAAAAGGAAGTGGGTTACTCACATGGGAGGCACAAAGTCTCAGCAGAGTCTTGTTGAAAGCTTGGTTTTGGAGTGGTATGAGTAACCTGTGAAGTATTTTCTTTTCACAGTCACAGAAATGATCTGGCTGCTTTGTACTTTAAGGTTGCCCTTAGTAACGTGCTTCCAATTAAATCTCTTCTTTGTCTTGGCCCTATTTTTATTTTTCTGGCCTGTCCTCACAGTTCAGACTTAATTTTCTTTCCTTATGTTTTGGGGATGTTTAGATCTCATTTTTAAAAATTCAAGATGGTGACAGTAGCAATGGCAGGGAAGACAGGGATGCTTGGGTAATCTCATTTTTGGGTTGGTTCGTTTCCATGGAAATTTTACACAGAATATTCATTTTCTCAAACTTCTGTTTGCAAAACAATTGCCTCATTCAGCTGTGCCCTCATCTGGTTATCCACAGCATCCCAAGAACTTTGCAAAATCATTATTTAATGTAATGTCTTTTAGGCTTCTTTGTATGAGGGTAGTGGACAGAAGGACAGATTTAGTATCCTATTTATTTCCCTTAAAAATGTCTTACTCTTACTATAAGTAATATACACTATATACAACTAAAATAAAATGCTTTTCATTTTTTAGGAGGTAAATACTGTGCATAGTGCTTTGGACATGGTGACACTAAGTACATTTTTGGCTAAAATTAGTGTTATCTAGAACCAAGCTCATAAAAAGAAAATGACCTATGAGACTCTTAAACTCCTTTGCAGTTGAGGAATCTGCTGCACACTCCCCCTGCATATTCATACTCAGCCTCTGCTTTAACAATGCCAAGAATAAATAGATGACTTTCTTTACCCCAGCCTTCTCTGTCAAAGAGAATGTTCTTCACACCAGGAGAGATGAAACTCAAGCCTAACATCAAACAAGAGAGAATTTAGATGCTTTAAATGTTAAAATCTCTAGGCAGCCATACCTTATTTTAAAAGTGTTGCCACATTAATTCTGAAGCTAGTTCCAAACAAAAGAGAAAAAAGGTTGTTGGTTTGAATTCTTTAACCAAAGCGAATTGAAGCATGTATTTAATGAAGTTATTGAATGGTGAACCATATCCAGTTCAAAAGATTACATGAATATTTATCTAGAGGGAATATTTGGATCCTACTATTATCTAATAATGTCAACATTGAAATACTTTTATAACATGTATATAAGATAATTGTTTGTTATGTATTAAATGTATGTATATAAAATAAGTATATTTAATCACTGAAAATTCTTTAGCATGAAAGGATAATGAGATTACCAGTCAATAGTCAATATCTGAAACAAACACACAGAGCTGAATTGAATACTATAATGAAAGAGAGCTATGCTGGCTAGGTACAGTCTCTTTAAGCAAGGAAACCAATTTCTTACATAGGGTTTTTGGGAAGCCTGGATTTCCGGGACTGGCAAACTTCCCAAGGCTGCAGTGACATCATCTATAGAAGCATAATTGTTTGGGTGAGTCTGTTGATTGGTTGGTTGGCACTCAGAGTAATGTTTACTGGGTGAGTCTTTTTCTGATTGGCTGACCTTCAAAGGTGAGAAGCGGATGGTGATTAGCTGGCTTGCAAAAGCAAATTGTTGATCTTTTTGTTTTTTACTAGTTACCATGGCTACTACAGAAAAATCAGTCTTTTCTGTGTTTGGGGGAACTTTAATTCTCAACATCAAATACATAGAATTATTTGCATATATATTAAAAAATCTTTTGAGGTATAACAAAGGGAGAAAATTTTAAGTGGACAGCTTAACAAATTTTCTATATATGCATATACTTGTGTAAATACTACCCAGCGATGATAATAGCACATTTTTATCACCCCACAATGTTCTCTGATGTCCTTAACTAATCACTGCCCCCCAGTAGCTATATTCTAACCCCATGATTATTTTCTGCTGTTTTTGAGTTTCATATACATGATAGTTTATAGATGTGTTATTTTATATCTAGCTTTTTATATTCCTTTCAACGTGGTGCATGTGAGATTCATTCATGTTTTTGCATGTATCAGCAATTGCCCTTTATTACTATGTAGTATTCTATTTTATGACTATACCACAATTCATTTGTGTATTCTCCTGATAATGGACATTTGAGTCATTTCCAGTGTGGGGATGTTATGAATGGAACTGTAGTGAACACTTTTATATATCTTATTTTATTAACATAAACATTTGTTTCTCTTGGGTATATAGTTAGGAGTGAAATTGCTGTCATTATTGTACGAGTATGTTTAGTTTCAGTAGATTCTGCCAAATAGTTTTTCAAAGTGGTTGAATCAGTTTGCAGTCCACCAGCAATTTGAGTTTTAGTTGCTCCACTTCCTTGTGAGTAGTTGGTGTTCTCATTCATTTTCATTTTAGCCTTGCTGGTGTGTATGTGTATTTTTTTTAAGACAAATTTTAAAGAAAACTAGGCCATTTCAGCAGTTTAAATGAGAAGTTTAAAAATATGGAGTTAGGCATCTTAATCGAGTATTAACTTTCCTATTAATATGACCATCAGTTTGTTTGTTTTTCCCCCACTTCATCTGCCACCTGGTGCAGGTAAGGAGTAGGAAGGGAATTTTCATCAGTGCTGGGGTTTTGCTAGAGTCGTTCCACAGAGAGGATCAAAGATATTCCAAAGAGGTACAATTATTGGTAATAATAGAGACTGGACTACGGCCATGAGAATGTAGGGCTGAGGTAGGATGGAGGACTGGACCTCAGAAGAGACAAGGTCAGAGGAGCTAGACACTAAGTGTTGGAAGGTGGCTATGTAGATCTTGAAACTCTGATTGCTGGGTTTCAATTCATGACCATCTCTTTAGCAGTTTGACTATAAGCATTGAAGATACTGGAAAGAAAATAAATTAGAGACAATAATTGTGTAATGTTTCTTTAAAAACCATGACAAATTATTTGCTTTTTTAACTTTTTAGGCTCAGCTCTTTGGCGAAAGATGATACCAGAAATCGTATTAACAGAGACACAGGTTTTGGTTTAGCCTACAAGTGTATTAAAGGCCATAGCCAGCAATTGTTTTATTCAGTAGTTTTTAGTTGGTTTATTTATATTGTTCAGTTAAATGGTTATTACTATGTTTTTGTTCAAAATTATCATATTAGAACAGTTCACAATGTGGATCTGAAAATGAACCATTATGAAAACATTAACCAAGAAACTTTTTAAAAAAGACCCGGCAATATAGGTGACATAGGATCATGTTTGGCTCTTCAGAAAAAACAGATACGGAATAAAAAATAGATATGTGATATTACAAAATCAAATTTATAAGATGTTTATACTTATATAGTATACATACTATATCACATTTATATCTTATATTTATATTATAAATGTTATACTAACTGAAATTAATGTGGAAATTATCCCTTAATGTATCTCTTATCCTTGTCCCCTTACATCCAATCTGTGAACAAATGCTTTTGGCCTTGCCTTCAAAATATGTCACACATTTATGCACTTCTTTCCATCTCCATGGCTACAACTTTAGGCAGAGCCACCTCTGTTTCTCACCTAGATTGCTGCTGTTAGCCCAGAGTCCCAGGCTGCAAGAGCTGCTAGGCATCTTTTAGCCCTTGTTCAAAAGTCACCTTTCAGAACAATCTTTCTGAGTCACTCAAAAGTAACCTTCCTGACTCTCACCTCCCCATACCATTGTCCCCGGTTTTTTCCTTATAGTATTATTATCTGGTACTGTTCCTTTGTTCATTGTTTTTTGTCCATGTGCCACCTTTAAAATAAATTAGAGCAGGGAACTTGTCTGTTTTGTATACTGTTGAAGCCTATTATGTGAAACAAGTCAATTCCAGATATGGAAGATGTTCAAAATATTTGTTGAGTGAACAGTAAATATATTGGAAAACATTCATCTGGGAATCTTGAGGCAAAAAAAAAAAAATCTCTGATCTAGTAGGTCAGACTGGTTCAGTACCCGGGGTCCTAGGAGAAGCCAGTAAGGAAAAGGCACACAGTCGTAAGTCTAGCACATTGCACATCTGAAGAATGATGCTTGGTGAGGGGATAAAGGGGCACAAAAATTCTCAATCATAATGTAAGTTGGTCACGGGGATGGTACTACAGCGTGGAGAAGATAGCCAATGATTTCTGTAACATCTTCCTATGTTGACAGAAAGTAGCTGTACTAGTGGGGGTGAGGATTTAATAATATGGGTAACTGTTGAACCACTGTGTTGTATACTTGAAACCAATATGATTTTATATCAACAATACTTTGATAAAGGGGAGAAAAAAAGAATGAGGCTTGGTGCCTCCTGAGGAGGAGAGTTTACCGAAAAGAAATTCAGTTTTCATCAGGGCTTACATAAAATATTATACATATTATACATATTATATATATATGTATGATATTATGTAATTTCAGGGGTCTGATGACTGATAATCAGCTGTTTTTTGTTTTAACTGGGGAAGATTAAATAGCAGAGAATGATGAATATCAAGCCAAAAAGGGTTGACTCTGAGGGAAGAAAAGGTACAGGGCTGCAATGGATTAACAGAAATATCAAAGACAAATTAACTGTGTCTTTTCCATTGTGATAAGGGGAATAAAGTTAAGGAGCAAGAGGGATGCTAGATAACTGGGGAATGATGAGGGAATTACAAAAAAAGGTGTGGGGGTATAGGAGAGACTGATATATAATCCAGTTAAACCAAATGTGGCTTAACTGTATGCCACCAGGTACTGTCCCTGGTGGAAGGACTGAGATCCAGGAGAGACTGCTCTTCAAGGTACTTACAGAGTCTAGCAAGGGAGACGAATGAATGATGACCTCTATCTATCACAGTATCATTGCTAGTTTGGCATGAGATAGAAAGTGTCATTAGGAGTAGCTGGCCAAACAACCCTATTATAGGACTTCATGTTGTGGACATCAGTTTCGCCTTTGCAGAGACCTAATTTCAATCCACTGATAGGTGCCCTGTCTCTTAAAAAGTGATACATGTTAACCATACTAATAAAAGACTGTTACATAAGCCAAATGTGAATAAGCTATGTGAATAGCCAAGTTTTAGTTAGATTACTTGGCGAGCATGGGAAAGAGAAAGGGGAAGCATGGGGTGATACAAATGTTGAGTGGCATCAGGCTTTGGTCCCCTAATGCTCTTCAGTACCAGGAGTATAATTGCAATGGGAATCAGCCAGTCCCATCTGCTGGTCAGGGCACCATGCTTCCCCTGACCAGAATGAACAAAGCCAGTCTTGCCTGATGAACTCCACTTCTTACACCTGCATGCTTACTGCCATCTTTCTTGAGTTATGTTACCACCATTCTATATGTATTCTCTCTGCTTCTTTGGGAAACATTCTCTTACCATTGTATGTTGATATTATCAGTTACACCCTTAAGTTTTAAAGATACTTATGTACAACCTGTGGTTAAAATGAAGGTATACAAGGATATGGCAACATTGATAAGAAAATCATTAATACCAACAATTAGCAAGGAACAACATGAATTGTCATGTACTGAATCTTTAGGAATGTAAGTTGATACAACCACTTTGAAAATAGTTTTACATTACCTAATAAAGTTGAGTGATACTGTACCCTTTTCCCAGCAATTCCATTCCTAGTTGGAACAACTTGGAGAAAACTCTTGCACATATATACCAGGAAATAGGTAACAAGATTGTTTATAGCCGAAAGCTAGAGGGAAACACCAAGTAATTCAAATGTTCGTGTATACAGTGGAATGCTACATAGAAACAAACATGAAGAAGTACAGCTCTCAGCATGAACTCAAAACAATGTTGAGTGGAAAAAAGCAAGTCACATACTGAAAGATAAAGAGCAGAAAAGACACATACTGTATGAGTCCATTTATATAAAATGCAAAAACAAAGTTAAAACTATTAGGGGTATGTATAAGGTAAAACTGAAGAGGAAAGAAGAGAATGATCAATACAGAATTCAGTACGGTGGCTGCTGCTTTCGGGAAGGAAGATACAACCGTGAAGGCGAACATGACAGTACTGGTAACGGTCTCTTTCTGAAGCTGGGTGGTGCCTTCAAGGGTGTTCATTTTATTATTAAGTAATACTATAACCTGCTTTGTGTGAAGATTTTTTTACTTTGGGATGAAGAGCAATCTATTAGACTAAGCTATTAAGTCACTCGAAGAAATGTCATGTTCCAGCTCTATAGAACCTGGGGGGCGTATAACATCACCTTTGCCCCAGTATTCATTGTTACTATGTTGTCCATTACTAGTAGGATGAGCATTGAATTTATGGCCCATACCTGAAGACTTTGAGAATAAACAGAGGTGATGCTCAAAGTAATTAAAATAACCTGTATTTCTTTGAAATATTTATTGACTAAGTAATTGACTTTATTATATATTATACACCTCAAAAATAAATTATATTAAACCACATTGAAATCTTTTTATATTGATTGCCCCAACATTAAAAAATAGCATAAGCTAAATAATTACTCTTAGTACATATTCATGTACTTCTTTCACTTTCTTACCGTTATCTAAAATACCATGTCATTGGTATTTTCATTAAGGGAGTATTTTTTCAAGATGGTTGTCTTGCCAGTGGGTTTCAGCCCTGGGCAAGTTCACTATGGATTCAGTGTGACCAAAGAAATGACATTAAAACGTCCTTGGGCTGAAAGGGTTTATACCCAACTTTATTCCCGCGGTGGCAGGTCAGTCACTAGAATCCGATCTACTCAGAGCGAGTCTGCATGCAGCAAGCTGGTCTCTGCCTCTGGGCCTCTCTGCCCACACAGCCATCCCCTCTCGGCCCGCACAACTGTAGCCGTCCTCTGGCACTGCCCTCTGCGCTGCTCTCCTGCAGACTTGCAGCTGTGCCACCGTGTCCCACAGAGCACTAGGCAGGGCTCTTTATATAGAGTCAGTAATGACGCACTGCCCACATGTGTGTAGTGAGCTAATCAACCAGGGCCAGGTGAGAATCCTGGCCACAGGAACCTTCATTTTATCCACAATGGTCTTATTTTTTATTCACCTTTAAAATTGCATTTGATGGTTAATGTATTTGGAAGTGCTGATACCTGCCATTAAATCTTCTCTGCAGACTGTGTTATATTTGAGAAAATACACTCTCAGAATACTTGGTCAGCTTGCCATATTAAAGTTGAAAGTACAAAATGGAGGTTTACCAAACTTAGTAATGACAGCAGTGTTAATAATTTGTTCCCCAAAGAAAGAAAAAAAAATACATGATAATTACTAAACCAGATGAGACACCAAGTGCCAACAGGTGTAAGCCAGCCCTGTTTGGGGCCTGCAGTTTAACATCTGCATAAGCATTCTCTTTGCTTGTTATTGTACTCAGGTCCTTGCTAGTCAAATCACTAGCTGACAGATCCCTGTGGTGAACCATCTTTTCTTCTTAGGAGATGAAAACACTTAAAAGGATCCATAAAATGTTACTGGTTTGAGGAGTAAAATATATTAGTTAAAATATTAAGTTGGGAAACCTTGGGAGAAGTGGGTAGTAAAGGAAGTATGTCAAAACTTTGAAGTGCTGGATGTTTTGCAGCCAAGAAGACTTGAGCCAAATCACTAAGGATTATTTCTTGTTCACATAGGAAACATTTCGTGAAACAAATGATCCACATTTATGGCTAGAATTTGTATTTATTTTTACATCACTCTTTGTGTGGGTTCTTGTTTTAAGTATCCTTTCTGAAAGACATTGCTTGTTGAGTCACCTGATAGTGTTTGGGTGAGACCCCCATGGTGAGGACGGAGATCAGACCCTCCTGCCCAGCCTTGCCGATCAGTGGTTTACATATCCCAACATGGTGTAGAGTATTGTACTGAAACATTTTCAGAATGCTGTATTTTCTCCCTTTAAAAATAACTTTTCCAAAAAAATTTTCTAAAGCACCTTTTCAAACAACATTTTTTCCAGTGACAAGAGGCCACTCCTCACACGGGGAGTGTATTAACATCCCCCATGTTAATATTGAGTCAGAAAATATTCTCATAAACTGTATACAATAAAACAAACATGCCTTAAACATACTGTGCTTAAGAAAAGTACTGTTGCAGCAATAATTTGGAAGTCATTGATGGAAAAGTTTTATTTTGGCACATATTCTAAGTTCTTTCCCCCTAAACTCGGTTATCAGAAATTCCTAATTTTATCAAGTAGCTGTTCTAATGGATTTGAGTTTTATTTCCTCTTCCTCCTTTTTTTCTAGTTGATTTTTTTTGATCAACAAAAGACAAAGATAAGGCATTAAATGATCCACAAAGATGATGTGTGATATATGGTTAAAGAATATATGACACATGGAAATTACATTTTATTTAGCCTAATAATAGATACAAGTTGGTGGAAATGACTTAATATTTTAAATGTGTTTATTTCTTCTCTCCATAGCTTTAAGAAAAAGTAAAACTCACTTCTGACTATACTGAATAGCAAAAAATAAGTGACTTCAGACACTGCAAATCATGGCACTACCATTCCGGAAGGACTTAGAGAAGTACAAGGACCTAGATGAAGATGAGCTCCTTGGGAATCTGTCAGAAACAGAACTAAAACAACTGGAAACTGTTCTGGATGATCTTGACCCTGAGGTAGGTGCTAATGAAATAACTTCTCAAGCTCTTTGAAACTAAGTAGCTCTGAGCAGTGAGCTTTTTTCATGACTTTTTCCTAGTACTCCCAACCCCCTCCTCCTCTTTATCCAAATGAACTTTTTGCCACCTCTCCATATTCCCTGCTTCTGCCTCCTTATCTCTACCTACTGACATGCCTGTTCTATTTTTTTTTCAACAACCTTATTTTGAAACATCTCCTGAAATGTTCTTTCCTGTAATAAATTTTTCTCTCCCAGCAGGGAGGAGTGTTTCTGGTAAAATGCAGGAGATGATTAGCTCTTTGATGCATGCCAACCTCTGTGTCTCTTAAGAGCTTCTGTACCATAATGGCTGCAGTTTCGTGTCTCTCGAAGGTTCTTCATGACCTTAAATGTAATTGTTATCTTTCTGAAAGATGCTGACCAAATTGAGTAAGTTTGTAGTCATTGGTAGAGTAGATGTAAGTAGACTGTCAGCAATACTGCAATCTATATGGAGTAGACCTGAATATATGTATTTATGTTTTAATTTGCAAAGTGCATGTTACTTTTCTTATAAATTGCACAAGTTTAAGATAGAGACCCTTCACCCCTTTGTTATTCCCTGGTATGTATGAGGAGGGGAGGAGAAGCAGTTAAGGGAGAACCCTAACGTTATGGCCTCTTAACCTGAAGATAATGGTCATTTGCTAAGCTTCTTTTCCCTTTTTTGATATACATTTTTAAAAATTGAAGTATAGGGTTAAACAATAATCCAGTTTCATTCTCTTGCATGTAGCTGTCCAGTTTTGCCAACACCAGCTGTTGAAGAGGCTGTCATTTCCCCACTGTATGGCCATGGCTCCTTTATCATATATTATTTGACCATATATGGTTGGGTTTTTATCAGGGCTCTCTAGTCTGTTCCATTGGTCTATGGGTCTGTTCTTGTGCCAGTACCAAATTGTCTTGATTACTGTGGCTTTGAAGTAGAGCCTGAAGTTGGGGAGCATAATATTTCCAGCTTTATTCTTCCTTCTCAGATTGCTTTGGCTATTCGGGGTCTTTTGTGGTTCCATATGAATTTTAGAATGATTTTCTCTACTTCGTTGAAGAATGCTGTTGGTATTTTAATAGGGATTGCATTGAATCTGTAGATTGCTTTAGGCAGAATGGCCATTTTGACAATATTAATTCTTCCTATCCATGAGCACGGGATGTGTTTCCATTTATTGGTATCGTCTTTAATTTCTCTTGTGAGTGTCTTGTTTTCAGAGTATAGGTCTTTCACTTCCTTGGTTAGGTTTATTCCTAGATATTTTATTCTTTTTGATGCAACTGTGAATGGAATTGTTTTCCTGATTTCTCTCTCTGCTATGTCATTGTTAGTGTATAGGAATGCCATAGATTTCTGTGCATTAATTTTGTATCTCGCAACTTTGTGGAATTCAAATATTAGATCTAGTAATTTTGGAGTGGATTCTTTAGGGTTTTTTCTGTACAATATCATGTTATCTGCAAACAGGGACAGTTTAACTTCTTCCTTGCCAATCTGGATGCCTTTTGTTTGTTTGTATTGTCTGATTGCTGTGGATAGGACCTCCAGTACCATGTTCAATAGAAGTGGGGAGAGTGGGCATCCTTGTCTTGTTGCCGATCTTAAAGGGAAAGCTTTCAGCTTCTTGCTGTTAAGTATAATGTTGGCTGTGGGTTTGTCATATATGGCCTTTATTATGTTGAGGTACTTGCCCTCCATACCCATTTTGTTGAGATTTTTTTTATCATGAATGGATGTTGAATTTTGTCAAATGCTTTTTCAGCATCTATGGAGATGATGATGTGGTTTTTGTCCTTTTTGTTGATGTGGTGGATGATGTTGATGGATTTTCAAGTGTTGAACCATCCTTGCATCCCTGGAATAAATCCTACTTGATCATGATGGATGATCTTTTTTATGTATTTTTGAATTTGGTTTGCTAATATTTTGTTGAGTATTTTTGCATCTATGTTCATCAGGGATATTGTTCTGTAGTTTTCTTTGTTTGTGGTGTTTTTGCCTGGTTTTGGTATTACAGTGATGCTGGCCTCATAGAATGAGTTTAGAAGTATTCCCTGTTCTTCTACTCTTTGGAAAACTTTAACGAGGATGGGTATTAGGTCTTCACTAAATGTTTGATAAAATTCAGCAGTGAAGGCATCTGGTTCAGGCGTTTTTTTCTTAGGTAGGTTTTGATTACCAGTTCCATTTTTTTGCTGGTAATTGGTCTGTTGAGATTTTCTGTTTCTTTCTGGATCAGCCTTGAAAGATTGTATTTTTCTAGAAAGTTGTCCATTTCTTCTAGGTTATCCAGCTTGTTAGCATATAATTTTTCATAGTATTCTCTAATAATTCTTTGTATATCTGTGGTGTCCGTAGTGATTTTTCCCTTTCTCATTTCTAATTCTGTTTATGTGAGTAGACTCTCTTTTTTTTCTTGATAAGTCTGGCTAGGGGTCTGTCTATTTTGTTTATTTTCTCAAAGAACCAGCCCTTGCTTTCATTGATTCTTTCTGTTGTTTTATTCTTCTCAATTTTATATATTTCTGCTGTAATGTTTGTTATGTCCCTTCTAGTACTGACGTTTGGCCTCATTTGTTCTTATTTTTCTAGTTTCATTAATTGTGCGTTTAGACTGTTCATATGGGATTGTTGTTCTTTCCTGAGGTGTGCCTGTGTTGCAATATACTTTCCTCTTAGCACAGCCTTTGCTGCAACCCATAGATTTTGCAGTGTTGAATTATTGTTGTCATTTGTCTCCATATATTGCTTGATCTCTGTTTTTATTTGGTCATTGATCTATTGATAATTTAGGAGCATGTTGTGAAGCCTCCATGTGTTTGTGGGGTTTTTCATTTTCCTCACATAATTTATTTCTAGTTTCATACTTTTGTGGTCTGAGAAACTGGTTGGTACTATTTCAATCTTTTTGAATTGTCCGAGGCTCATTTTATGGCCTAGTATATGATCTATTCTTGAAAATGTTCCATGTGCACTTGAGAAGAATGTGTATTCTACTGCTTTTGCCTGTAGAGTTCTGTAGATGTCTGTTAGGTCCATCTCTTCTAATGTATTGTTCAATGCTTCTGTCTCCTTACTTATTTTCTGTCTGGTTGATGTGTCCTTCAGAGTGAGTGGAGTGTTGAAGTCTCCTAGAATGAATGCATTGCATTCTATTTGTCCTTTTAATTCTGTTAGTATTTGCTTCACATATGTAGGTGATCCTGTGTTGGGCACATAGATATTTATAATGGTTATATCTTCTTGTTGGATTGACCCCTTTATCATTATGTAATGTCTCTTGTGACTTTCTTTGTTTTGGAGTCTACTTTGTCTGATACAAGTACTGCAACTCCTGATTTTTTCTCCGTATTAATTTCATAAAATATCTTTTTCTATCTCTTCACTTTTAGTCCGTGTATGTCTTTAGGTTTAAAGTGTGTCTGTTGTAGGCAGTATATAGATGGGTCTTGCTTTTTATCCATTCAGTGAGTCTGTCTTTTGATTGGTGCATTCAGTCCATTTACATTTAGGGTGATTATTGATAGGTATGTACTTATTGGCATTGCAGGCTTTAGATTCATGGTCACCAAATTTTCAAGGTTAACTTCCTTACTTTCCAAGAGTCTAACTTATCTCACTTAATATGCTATTACAAACACAATCTAATGGTTCTTTTTTTTTTCCTTCCTCCTTTTTCTTCCTCCTCCATTCTTTATTTATTAGGTATCGTATTCTGTGCTCTTTGTCTATCCCTTAACTGACTTTGGAGATAGTTATTTTAATTTTTGCATTTGCTTAGTAATTAGCTATTCTACTTTCTTTACTGTGGTTTTATTACCTCTGGTGACAGCTATTAAACCTTAGGAACACTTCCATCTATAGCAGTCCCTCCAAAATACACTGTAGAGATTTTTTGTGGGAGGTAAATCCTTTCAGCTTTCGCTTATCTGGAAATTGTTTAATCCCTCCTTCAAATTTAAATGATAATCTTACTGGATAAAGTATTCTTGGTTCAAGGCCCTTCTGCTTCATTGCATTAAATACATCATGCCACTGCCTTCTGGCCTTTAAGGTTTCTGTTGAGAAGTCTGATGATAGCCTGATGGGCTTCCCTTTGTATGTGATCTTATTTCTCTCTCTGGCTGCTTTTAATAGTCTGTCCTTATCCTTGATCTTTGCCATTTTAATTACTGTATGTCTTGATGTTGTTTTCCTTGGTTCCCTTGTGGTGGAAGATCTGTGCATCTCCATGGGCTGAGAGACTATTTCCTTCCCTACATTGGGGAAGTTTTCAGCCATTTCCTCCTCATATACACTTTCTATCCCTTTTTCTCTCTCTTCTTCTGGTACCCCTATAATGTGAATATTGTTCCGTTTGGATTGGTCACACAGTTCTCTCAATATTCTTTCATTCTTAGAGATTCTTTTTTCTCTCTGTGCCTCAGCTTCTTTGTATTCCTGTTCTCTAGTTTCTATTTCATGTATTGTCTCCTCCACCGTATCTAATCTGCTTTTAATACCCTCCATTGTGCTCTTCGACGATTGGTTCTCCGATCGGATTTCATTCCTGAGGTCTTGAATATTTTTCTGTACCCCCATGAATATGTTTATGATTTTTATTTTGAGGTCCCTTTTAGGAAGATTTATGAGGTGTATGTCATTTAAATCTTTCTCAGGAGTTGAATTCATAATTTTACTTTGAACCAGGTTCCTTTGGAATTTCATATTTGTATATGGCACCCTCTAGTGTCCAGAATGTCTGCTCTCTGGAGCTGCTGAACCTCTGAAGCAATGTCAGGGGTTGAAGAGGAGTGGTATTGGTGCCTGGGGGGAGGAAAGTGCTGTTTCCTGTTACCCGGCTGCTGTGCCTGTCTCCACTGCCTGAACCAGTGGGCCGAGCACACAGGCATAAGCCTCTATGCTTTGCGTTTGTAGTTTCTGTAGACAGGGCTTCCCTCTGGCTGGCCTATCGCCAGGGTAGGATGTGCCGATTTGCGAGCCAGGTGGCGCTGGCTGGGAGAGAGGTGCAGTAGCCTGCATATCATGGAGGGGTCCTTGGAGCTGGGTAGCCAGCCAGGGAGCTGGAACACTTGAAGATCTTGAAAGCCCCCCACCTGCTGGGCAGAGTGCACCTGGACATCTTTGTCTACCTGTTCTTTCTCCTGAGCAGTAATCTCTGTGCAATCCTTGCCCCTTTAGCAACCCTCTTGCTGTTAGGAAGTCTCTCAGGCTGTCCACCTTTCTTTTATCCCAGGGCAGCCCAGATATGGATCCCTGCTTTCCACATGTGGCTGCAATCTCTGTCTCTCCAGGAATTCTGCCCGTCTTGGCTTTCCAACCCCCTAATCACAAGAGTACCATGCAAGCACCATGAAATGTAGGTTTGTGCTCCCAGAGCAGATCTCTGGAGTTAGGTATTCAGCAGTCCCAGGCCTCCACTCCTTCCCTGCTCGTTTTCTCTTCCTCCTGCCGGTGAGCTGGGGTGGGGGAAGCGCTTGGGTCCCGTCAGGCCTCAGCTTTGGTACATTATCCTGTTCCATGAGGTTTATTCTTTTCTCCAGGTGTATGCAGTTTGGTGTAGTCCTCTTTCCTGTTGCTCTATCAGGATTAGGTGTATTAATTATATTTTCGTATTATATGCGGTTTTAGGCGGAAGTCTGTGTCTCACCTCTCACCCTGCCATCTTTAATCCAAGAGTTTGACAATGTAAATCAAGTAGTCATGCCATATAAATACAAGAGCATATAATGGGAGGTCAGAAAAGGTTCCCATGGATCTGCAGTCTGAACAATGAGTAACCAAAAAGGATGGCCAGAACATTCCAGGGAAGGCCTTGTGGTAGAAGGAAGCATATGGAAAATGCAAGGGAGGAACAAGGATAGAATGGTGAGGGTGTGTCAGATGAGGCTAGGGTAACAGATTGTGTTTTGGGAGTGAGGGCTGTTGGCTTTCAGGCAGCTGATGACCCAGGAATATCAGTTGGTTGACTAATGTAATATTCTGTGCCAGCTTGGATCATAGCTTGGACCAAGTAATGGCATTGGAAATAGAAGTAAAGAGACTAATGAGTCTTTAGCAAGTAAAAATGGATAGGACTCTGGTTGGTAGGGAATAGATTTTTTCATGTGTACCTCTTATCTTGATTTCAAAGTCTGTGGGTAGAAATTTTGTGTTTCCTTTTTATGTTCCCATGGACAATTTTCCATTTAAAAAAGACTGTTAATGCAGGGTCAGGAATAGACCTCCTTTGTGTTTTGTCATTATGGGTGGGCCTTCTGTGTAATGCTTACCATTACATGGGGAGAACACAAAGGTGAATTTTATGGAAATTATGGGTCTCAGCAAATGGCCAGAGTTAGAGTGCTAAATTTTCTAGTTTTAAAATCAATATTTTGTATTATCACTATAAGATCTCCCTTTATAATGAAAAATTATAACATCTATGAGATTCAGTGTCATCGCCAATATTGGGAAATGTCGCAAGAGTGGGTTGGCCCCTTTGTGTGACTTCTCTGAGTACCTTCCATTTTCAAAGCAGAGGAATACCCAGGAATGTGAGACAAGGCAACATCACCTCTTTGTCTTTGGACAAGCAGAAGGATGGAGCTCATGTTTTCTAGTCATCACTTGCTATTCCTGGGCTTAGTGAAAATTGAGAGTAGGCAGTACAGGAGACAACTTTAACCCATTGCCTCCCACTGTGCCCGCTCTCTCAGCCACTCCATGCATTCAGATAGACTGTACCCACAGAAACCCAGGGACGTTGCTCTTGCTCCAAGTGTATGTCGGGCTTCCTCCCTACATGAGTAGCGATGACAGTGCTTACTGCACATATATCCTAGTGCTTATGGACACACACACAGACACACACACACACACACACACAAGTTGAACCTTTCACATTGTATTTAAACACAAACAAGTAAACATTAATCTCCTGATGTCTTACTGTATAGTGTGCACATTTTTATCATGAGAACATCTTTAAAATGAAATAGAAGTCATTATGAAGGAAAATGATGTATATAGTCATTTAACATACTTTTGTAATAGAATTATATTCTGTGTATACATGTATGCTGAGCAGTTACTAGGTATTAAGAAAACTGTTTTTTATTACTACCTCAGGACATTTAAAAAGTAAAAGATGTTCCTTCCAGTAGAATACTTTCTGAAGAAAATGTGTATATTATGGTATTTTAATAGTGTAAGTGAATTCTATGTAATAAAAAACATTTGGAAAACTTTTACATTGTTGCCCTACCTGTTACAATACCCTAGTCTGTTATTCTTTCTTACATGAGTCATGTGTGGAAGCGTGTGGCATTGGCATTGTCGTGGGTCATAATGGCTGATTCATTCTCTTTGGCAGAATGCCCTTCTGCCTGCAGGCTTCCGGCAGAGGAACCAGACGTCAAAGTCCTCCACGGGACCATTTGACAGAGAACATCTCCTTTCATATCTGGAGAAAGAAGCATTGGAGCATAAGGACAGGGAAGACTATGTGCCCTATACTGGAGAAAAGAAAGGTAAACACAGAAGTTCAAAGTCATCATTTGATAGCACTTGATTTTTCTTTTTATAGGTAGATCTTAAGATATGACACTGTTAAAAATGTGTTAGGTAATTTGGCACGTCATTTACGTTATTCTTCAACTTGGCTAATAAGTTCCTTCTTAATGCTTTGTTAGTAAGGTTTGTTACACAGTGACTTTATATAACAGTTCTTAGTTCTCTACTGTAACAAATTAAAAAATGTGCTGGATTAAAATTTTACATTCACTAGGTCATTATAGAATGTAAAGATGTCAAAACACTGCTCTGTTCTAACTCCTATCTTAAAGTAAAATGTAATAAAGTAATTCAGGCTATATTTTCAAAGACCCTTTTTAAAGGTTATTTTATAGCCTGCCTTAATAATCATTTTAATTGCTAATGCTTCGTAATTATTACTTTCAGGCATTTTTTCTAGTCCAAGTCCCTCCTACTGCAGAGTTTCACCTTGGGTAACCTCAGTGGAGACTGAGTATAACTATGTTTTTTAAAGTTCTATATGTAATAACACTTAACATGAAGTAGGCTTAGTATTTTGGCTTTCAATACAGGTTGGTCTAAAAAGCAGATTCTACTTGCACTCTTATTTAGGACATGGTTTATGGAGTACTAGAATGGTGGCGGCAGTAGTAAGGCTGAAAATCAGCTCTTCCAGCACTGTTTTTACATCTGAATCCTTAAACCAGGCATGCAGAAAGGTTAGTGCATAGTGCTTTTTCTAGTGAGGCTTTAGCTTTTTGTTTGGAGGGAAGCCATGCTCAAGAATTTGGCCACATCTCTGTCACATAGCTACCCCTTAGCTGCAAGGGAAGCTGGAAGATTCCATTTTGCATTCCAGCTTCTGTAATAGAGGGAGGCTAAAGAGTGAATTTTGGGTAGGTAATCCATAAGGTCTGCATTAAGCCTTTTGGAAATTATCACCTCCAAACCCACTCTTCTTCCTGTAGATCCCACCTCCTCATCTCTAGTTGAGCATCACTACCTTTGCTTCTTGTATTAGTCAGGGTTCTCCAGAGAAACAGATACAGAGTCCAGAGGGGGTGCGTTTGTAGAAAGAGGGAGGGAGGGAGGTTTATTTTAAAGAATTGACTCATGTGATTGTGGAGGCTTACTAAGTCTAAAATCTGCAGGACAGGCTGGCAGACTGGAGACCTAGGGAAGAGTTGTGGTTCAAGCCCAAAGGCAGTCTGTTGGTAGAATTCCCTCTTGCTTAGGGTAGATCAGTTTTTCTTCTATTAAGGCCTTCAGCTTGGATGGGGTCCACCACATTATGGCTTCACTCAAAGTCTACTGCTTTAAATGTTAATCTCATCAAAAAACACCATCACAGAAACATCCAGAAAAATACTTGACTAAATATCTGGGCACCATGTCCAGCCAAATTGGCATTTAAAATTAACTGTTAAGAGATATGTATGGCATGTCCCCCTGATATTCAGGGCCAGAAAAAGGATTGAAAGCCAATGCATGGTTTTGAAGTGGGGAGAATCACAAAAATATGCAAAAACGTCAGTTCCTTTGTATTTCTTGTAGAAAAGACTGCTGGTTCTATTTTCTTGTGTACAGCCATACCAAGGACACACTGTTAATAGTACCGATCCTGTTTATATAGGAACCCATACATTTGAGAATAAGCATTGGTTGATCACCTTTTACCATTACATAAATGATCTCTGGGTATAATTAGGAAGAAGAATGGAGATAGGGAGAGAGAGAATTGGGAAAAGAGATGGCAGAAAAAAAAATACAGAATTTGAGGATAAGAAGAAAAAATAAGAGATGTAAAGAGCTGCCTTTGTCCTAAACTGACCCAGGAAGCTTCCCAGTTGCTCCTGTTTCATAATCTCCAGTTGCCTAGGAAAAGATCTTGGAGGATTAGAGGAAGTAAGAAAGAAGGTGGAGAAGAATTGTGGAAAATAAGAAAATATCAGAGGGGAGAAATGATAAAAGGTGAGGATTAAGAGATTTAAAGAGCTGCATTTTTCTTGAACTGACCCAGGAAGCTTCCCAGTTGCTTTTGTTTTAGAATCTCTTAAAACTTATTTCTTACTTTGGGTTTTAGATGGGCATCAAATAAATGCAAGTAGCTGAGTATAAAACCAGTAATTTTGCATTCATAGTCAGTGATTTTCTTTCTATAATAACTCAGTGTTTTTACTATCTCTTAGCTATGTGTGTTAGTTAAATAGTGCTTATGAGCAGCTATGAAGTAGTGATTAAGATTGTGGCATTCTTTAAAATAATGAACTTTAAAGTGTAACATGCTCACAGAAAATGCACAAATCAGAAGGATACAACTCAGTGCATTATATAGTAAGCCAATGGGCACACCCATGTAGTTACTGCCCAGCTAAAGATGTTGTCAGCACCTCCAGAAGGTCCCTTCATGATTCCCCTTGTCGCTTTGCCCTTTCTTCTTCCCAAAGGTAACCACCATCATAGCTTGGAATCATTAGTTTTGCCTGTTTTGAAATTGATATAACAGGAATCATACTGCTTAGGTATCTACCTTGCCTACCTACTTCATACAAATTTGTGGGGATGGTATTTGTTAATGGGTATAGTGAAATCACTGTAAAAACCCTTTACAGTGTAATCATTGTAAAGGATTATATGGGTGATGTTACTACCAAACAAGGGGTTTCCATTCTCTGTCATGGGACAGTGGTCCAAAACCACAGAAATGAGTTTCTGAGTTTCAGCGGTCTATCTGATGGAAGCAAATATTATCACGCTAGACTGGGGGGGTCAAGCTTAAAAGCCATGTTAACAGTGCCTGAGACCTAAAGAAGTGCAAATTCATCTTCAGCAATTGGAGAACTTTGGTTGTCCAGCTCTCCTTTGAAATGTAGCTAAAAGCCAGATCTAGTCTCAGATCCCTAGGCTCTCATCCTTAAGTCAGCTTTGGTTTCCTTAGGCGCTACTATGTCTTCCTTTCTTTGGGCCTTATCCCCAAGATCTTGATCATGTCCCAGAAGATCCTGAGAATAATTCATCTACATCTTATTAGCATACCTCCCAATCAAAACTAAATGTGAATTCCCTCCTTAACTCTGAAGCTTATTTTTCAGATGCCGCTCCCATGATTCTTTACCCTGAACACCTAGGTTGAACCCCAAATTTCTTAATAGCTATTTAACAGGAGATAACAGGAGATGGACTTTCAGATTGAGGATGCCTTCCCAGTTAGAGGTTCTCCTGGTTCTTCATTAAAAAATTTGAGAATGTTAAAAAACAAAAACACTTATATGGTGTTCTTGGGCTAGTTAGGATCTGTAAAACATTCCATTGGTCTCTAAACTAAGCCATTTTTCATCCTAAGATGACGTGTAGCAGCGTTCAGTGCCCAAGAACAGTGTTATTTCTGTACCAGGGAATGTTATTGTGATGTTAACTCAGGTCCTTGAACTCCTTCCGAGTTATATGCCAAAATCACATAGTGAGCTCTCATTGTAAATTGTTTTTAAAGATCAATCAAATGACCACTCAATTTTTTTAAAAACAAAATTGGAAGCTACTGAAAGGATTTTCCAGTCATTAAATCCAGTCATTAAAGTACTTTCTCATACTCTGAGATTAATTAAATGACAGTGAATTATAGGCATACCCTCTTTCTGGAAATAAAATTACATGGAACTGGCATGACAGAAGGAATCCCCTTAAAACTTAAAATGGAACATTTTGGGATTTTTCCTTTTGACCACAAACAAAAACTATATACTCATGGCAAGTGTTATCTTTCTAAATCATCTAGAAATGTTTTTAAAGACCTGACCAACTAAGAATGACACTTGAGAGTTGTTATAAATTAGTAATTTCATTTTGTAATTTGCGAAATGATTGTTTATAATTGTACATTTCACAGAATTAAAAGTGTAAACATCTGAGAAGGAGGAATTAATCCTACTTGAGCTTCAAGGCATTATACCTTCAGGTGCATTTGGGGAACATTTTGTCCTACGCTACTAAATTTTCTTTTAATAGTATAGTTTTATTAATAGCAAAAAGAAGGTATTAGGCAACAAGTAAGGCACAGCTGATAAAAGGTGTATTAGAGTTGTTTTTAGGTGCATAATTTATAGTAGAATCCACAATATACATGTGTTAAGTTCATCTAAATCTAACAAGCTCATGGTAAGAATGGTATGATATCAAGTAATGTTGGTAAAGATTAAAGGAAATGTCTTTCCTATGAGTCTACAACATTCTAAATGTTGAGAAACTAAATGTTTAAGAAAAAAAAATTCTAGTATACATTTCTTTTACTTGAAGATAGATTAAAATGTTGGGAAGCCATTTACCTCGTTCTTGAAATTTTGCAAAATATGTAACCAAGGCAGAGACCAAGACTTGGGTGAAGGAGAGTGTTCATCCAGCTCTTTCTCCTTCCAGAGAATGGTAAAAATGCACAGAGTGCTGACTATATAGCTGATTATTACTTCCCATTTCACTTTTACATACGCTGAATATTCTATTTCCAAGATAGATAAGGCTTAGAACTTGCCATGAATTTGGCAAGAAATAATTTGCAGTCTTTAGTATTTCTTACACATTTTGCTCCTCTCCCCATATCTGATATCACACTGCCCTTACCTAGCCTAGGTTTTTTAAAATTAATTAATTAATTTTATTAAGGTATTATTGATATACATTCTTATGAAGGTTTCACATGAAAAAACAATGTGGTTACTACATTCACCCCTGTTATCGTGTCCCCCCGGTGCCCCATTGCAGTCACTATCCATCAGTGTAGTAAGTGCCACAGAGTCACTTTTTGCCTTCTCTGTGCTACACTATCTTCCCTCTGATCCCCCACACACCATATGTGCCAATCATATTACCCCTGAATCCCCTTCTCCCTCCCTCCCCACCCGCCCTCCCCCACCCCTCCCCTTTGGTAATGTTAGTCTCTTCTTGGAGTCTGTGAGTCTGTTCCTAGCTTAAGTTTTTTATCCCTGAGTGCCCCTGATCTCACAGACGGATCAGAGCCATATTGCACCTTGTACGCTACACTTTGGTGAAGCAGGGAATTCCGTGTAAGCCACTGACACCCACGTGGACTTCTCCCTTAACTTGCAGAGCCCTCCAGTTTGCCCTGTGACCCTTAGGGTAGAGCCAGCTTTTTGTTTTGTTTTCCCTTCCCCTCCCTGAGAAAGGAATGCTGTTGGGTTTCCTCCCCACAATCCCATATGCCCCACCCTGCTTAGGAAGGTGAATTTAACCAGATTGCTTTAAATTGAGGACTTCTCATATGCTTTCCAAGTTACTTATTCACAATTATCTTAGCTTCCCAGAAAACTTACTATAATTATTCTTACACTAAAAGAAGCATCTCTCACCTTGCTGAATACGTGATTTCTTTTAAGGAAAGACAGAACTGATCCTTTAGTAAACCAGAAGGATGGTAGTTATTATGTGCCTAAATCAATAGGTGTGTGTAACTGCCAGTGGACAATTGGTTTCCACTAAGTTCAAGATAAAAACTGGCTCTTATTTTTATGCTCATTATCTTATGAGTTTTAAATATACCTTATATACCTCTAAAAAGGGTCTTCCTACACAGTGAAAACTGATACTTAAAATGGGCTGCTTAAATTAGTCATGCAGGTGGTGACATCTCCTTTTCAGACTGGTTGCTGTATCTTTTGAATGAGTCACTCATTACTCATTTAGGGGCAAGGAGTTAGTCGGATGGATCTTCATCCCGCATTTTAAGAACTTGTTTTATGGGAAACTTTCTCTGGATAACAATCCCCACTCTGGATTTTCCTTCCCCTCAAACATTTCTGTATATAATTTACATTCTATAGAATACTGCTTTTAGTGGTCCCCAAATCATATACTTTGAGGCTCTGTGTCTTGCCAATGGGTTTCAGCCCCAGGCAAGTTCACTATGGATTCAGTGTGACCAAAGAAGTGAGAGTAGAACGTTCTAGGGGTGAAAGGGTTATTCCCAACTTTATTTCCACGGTGGCAGGCCAGTCACTAAAATCTCCTTCACTCAGAGTGAGTCTGCATGCAGCAAGCCGGTCTCTGCCCACACAGCCATCCTCTGGGCCTCTCTGCCCACACAGCCTTCCTCTGGGCCTCTGTCCTTGGCGCTGCCACCACTCCAGCCTCTGCTCTGCTCTCCTGCAGCCTTGCAGCCGTGCCACCAGGTCGCCCAGAGCACTGGGCGGAGCTCTCTTATATAGAGTCAGTAGCAACGTATTGCCCACACATGTGTAGTGAACCAGCCAACCAGGGCCAGGTGAGAATCCTGGCCACAGGAACTTTGAATTTATCCACACTCTGTTACTTGTTTTTATTTTAGGATTGTTGTGCCTTCTTGATGAATTTGTTACTGAAGACGGGTCCTTGGTTCTCATGGTGAGAAAGAATTCAAGGACAGACACAAAGGTGGTCAAGCTTTAAAAGTTTATTTGGAAAATAAGATTATGGAGAAAAGCAAACAGCACACACCTGAGAGTTGGACTTGGGCAGACCCAGAGGGGGTTGTGCTGAGGAAACCAAAGGGAGCCTTTTTATTTCAGGAGTTGAATATTCACTAAGTGGGGTTAGGTTTCAAAGGGAACAGGTGGAATATTTTTGGAGTTGGGGCTTGCTTCACCCATATGCCAGGCGGAGGGGTTTTTGGCTGTTTGGTTCTCCTCAGAACTGCCATGATGCAGGGAGACGTGATTTTACTGTGTTAATGAGTATATATTTTGGGGATTAAGTTTGGGTGACTTCTCTTCCATGTTGGAACTAGCCAGTATGGGCCAGTCTGTTATCTATATTCTCAGTCCCCTCATCCCTTGAGAAGAGCTCACACAAATGTGTAGAATGTAAGCAAGCATATAGCCTAATGTAAACACCTGCTGGAGTCCCCCTCCCTACCTACTCTAACAAATTGACCATTTTGTCATTATGAAATGACCTCTTTATCTCTTGTAATATTCTTTACTCTGAAATGTACATTGTCTGATATTAACACAGCCAATCTTGCTTTCTTTTGATTAATGCTAGCATGGCATATCTTTTCTATTTATCCCACCAATTGTTTGTTCTCTCTTTTTTCATATCTTCTGTATTGCTACTAAACTTTTGAATCCATGAATGTAAGTATAACAGCTTTGATTATATCCTTACCTGCTAATTTTGTTCCAGTCCATCTTTAATTTTTTTGGAAAGTTTCTGATATTACAGAACTAAACTGAAATGTATTAATATTTCACTCTAACATTTCCATGACAAACAAAAAATAATAATGAGCCAAAAAAAACAAAACAGAGCAGCTTATAAAACTAAATATGGATCTCACAGCATTAACAACCAAACAGAGCAAGGAATTAAAATGCTTTAATTAAAAAAAATCAGTGTGTAGAAACTGAAAATTTACAAATTATTTAAAACCTGGAATTGCTGACTGTTCAGCAGCTATGCAGATGGATCGTGGGTAGTGGTGAACAGCAGAAAGGGATTGTGGGTGAATCTGCATTGTTATGACTGTTCTCCATGCCACCTGTCTCTGAGAGAAGTCTGACATTGATTAGATAATTTAGTCAGGCTAATGCTGGCAGCAGATCCAATGATGGTAACCTGCCTATCAGTTGATCCTTCCATTGGGTTTGCAGTTTTGATCTGTGCTCCAGACATCTGACAGATGTCACTGATTTTGGTGCTTTGACTCCCAGTTATGCAGCCAGTCAGATCATTTGGAATGGTGAGTTCAGGAGTAGTCTGAGTATGTGGATCCAAACCTGCAGTGAGCCCAGCATTGTCATGCGTCATGGGAAAGTGAGACTGTTATATTGCCAACTGGTGCACCTTGGTCAAATCTGGCTGTGGAATAGCATACTGTCCTTGAATGGTATAGGCCTCTAGAGGTGGTCCCTCAGGTCAGGGTTGAGGCATATGGATGAGGTGTTGTGAGGAAAGCTCTCACTGCCACTGCCTCTGCTTCTGTGCTGTGTCTGTCCTGACCACCTGCAAAGATGACTGGAGAACTGGATAGCTTGGGTCAGTCCAGGATGGTCACCACCTTCTGCAGGAATTCCAACATGACCGCACAGATCTGTTTCTCACACTCAGTGATGGATTTTGGAATGCTAGCGATAGTGATGGCCCACTCAGTTGAGTTGGGGAGCATATCTCCTGCCACCTGGGCCTGAGCCCCTGTACTGTCTCATATTCCCTTGATCTTGCAACCACCTTTCCCAGTGAGAGAGCTAAACTGAGTAGCAGGAACCAGCCTCAGGGGTGACTGGGGGTCTACTGGCAGCTGTGCTATTGCTCATGGAGCTGCTAATATCTTCTTCCGGTTTGTCAGTGATCATAGCAAACGCTTTGAAGATGGCAATAGTGGGTCCAGCCAGAGTGATAATCCTCTCAGGACAGTTGCCTTCAGAGATGTTGATATGTGCACCATCTTCTTAACTGATTCTTCTTTCTTTCCTGTGATACTGACAACTTCCTTCCTATGCATAAGTAGCCGGATAGTTAGAGTGACATTTAAACCAACTTTGATCACACTGGTGTCCGTGTTGAGCAGTAGTATAGAGAACTGGACTTTGAGTGGTCAAGTCTTTGGTCCCTGGTGGGGATGAAAGCCAGAAACTGCAGGCGCAACGTGACTGAGGGCAAGAGGGGAAGAGGGGAGCGGGTGGGAGGCTGGGGGTAAGAGGAGCATAGGGGCGGGTGGGAAGGCAAGGGGGGTCCCCCATGGATATGTGGAGGAGGAATGGGGGTTGGAGGATAAAGAGCAGGGAGGGGGAAAGACACCCCAGGCCAGGTGAGGGTAGCGGAGGGTGGGCAGGTGGAAGAGGACGCAGGCTGAAGCTGCTCCAGCTGCTGCCTTTGCTGGTCTGGGCCTTACCTGCTAATTTTACATCTGTCATTGCTAAACTAGTTTTGAAAGATTGATTTTTCTTTGCTTATGGATTGAATTTTCCTGTTTCTTTGCATGCTAGTGATTTTTTATTGGATGTAGACATTAGGAATTTTAACTTGTTGGGTGTTGGATACTTTGGTATCCCTATAAATCTTGCATTTCATTCTGGGACACAGTGAAGTTACTTGGAAACGGTTTGATCCTTTAGGGTCTTGCTTTGAAAATTTTGTAGGTGGGACTGAAGAGGATTCAGTCTAGGACTAATTATTTCTCTGCTACTATGGCAAGACCCTTCTGAGATCCCTGCCCAGTGCCCTGTTAATTATGAGGTTTTCGTCTGGCTTGGGGGAACAAGTCTATTCCCCACCCTGCATGAGCACAGGCACTATCACCTGTAATCTTTCAGATATTTAGCTTGGCCCAAGGTAGTTCCATCACATGCATCTGCTGATTAGTCTGCCAAACACTGATAGGCAGCCCTCTGCCGATGACTAGAGCTCAGTGTCTGTAACTCTCTCCTTCGGTGCTTGTCCTGCAGATGCTAACCCCTGGACCTCAGCTGTCTGCTCAGTGCAGAATGTGCCCAGGCCCTGCATTCTTCTCCCTCTGCTGCAGCCTGGATACTTCCTCCAGGCAGGCAGTAAGCTGGGCAGTCACAGGGCTAACTTTGTTTTTCATCTCTTAGGGATTGCTGTCCTTGGTTGCCTGATGATTGTTGTCTTGAAAACTTCTTTCATATATTTTGTGTGTTTTGGGGTTGTTCAGGCATGTAGGTAAACCCTGTTGCTAATCCTCCATCTTGGCCACAAGTAGATGTTTCAGTATCCTGTCTCTGCAAAGTGGAGATCTTAGTGTCCTTACAATGTCTTTCTAGCTCAAGTGTACACAGACTCACTAAACAGTTATTGAATAAATAAGTATGTATTGATGATCATATTGCAGTATTGAGCAGGTTATCATGTGTATCATTGTGTAAAAACAAAAATGCCTTTCCAGCATCTGCTCCTCATCCATTGGTTTGGTTGGTTAGAGGTTTGTGTATTTCCTGTCAAAAGATATATCCCAAAGCCCTTTGGAGATTGTAGTGGCCTAGTTTCCTTAAATCTTTTCTGCAAAAAGGTATATAAACAAACAAACAGTAGAATTAGCTAGGCCTTTCCCCTCTGTAGGAATGATATAAATAAGCGCCATCTCTGTTTCTTGTTACACTATTGTATACTCTGCCAGGATGGGGCTATGATGTGACTAAGATAGTTCTCAACCATTTGCAGTAGCTATAACTTGGTATCAGAGCAGAAGAGATGAGGACCTGTGAAGAAAGGTCCTGGCAATAAAATTGTTAATGTGCTTCCCAGGATCTCTTACTGATTTTGTGACAATAGCAAGGATTTTGGCAAGAGATTCCTTCTCCCCACCCCCCCACCACTTTTGGCACAAACATGAGTTTGGATAAATGCCATGCATTTGATTTACTGTTACAAGAATTCTTATCTTGATTTCTTCTGTTTCCTTAGCTGCCATTTTGTAGTAGCAGAAACATAACTGAACTATTTTAACATTCTTGGCTATCAAGAGTCATAGCCCTGTTTTTGTTTGTTTCATTTTTGTGTTTGAGGGGCATGCCATTTTGGACTTACTTGAGAGATTTTTTTCTGATCTACTCATTGCTTATTTTCTTAATTTGCTACAATGTAAAGAACTGTAATTGCAGTTTTAAAAAATTCCAGTTTTGGACTTTGCTATGTTAAATAAGGAAATTAAAGTCATTTAGACAGAATGCTGTCTGCTGAAGGATAAAAATAAACGTTTTTTCAAAGATATTGTTAATTCAAATAAATGCAAATATTAAAAATTATAAGTCAGGGCTTTTTGATTATATTTCAAGGGGAGGAAAGTAACTCATCCTAATATTTTCAGAACTATAATTATTTAGATCAGTGCTTCAACCTGAGTAATTAAGAATCAGAATCACCTAGAGAGCTTTTTCAAAAATATCAATATGTAGCCAATCTTCATGGGTTGTTAGTTTTTTCAGAAGACTCTGTTTCTATCTCTGTCTCTTATGTGTGTGCGTTTGCGTGCATGCATACACACACACAAAATTCCAGGGGATAAGAATGAAGAATTAATGTGTGTCTATTATGTCATTTTGTCAGAATGAGATTGAGATTTCTTGAAAGAAATAATCAGGAATTGAAAGAATGTGGTAGAATCAAGATGATCATAATGAAGTGGAATACTAATACTAATAAGTTTATTAATAGATGGTTTTGAATAAAAGCAGTGACAGATTTGTTGTGCATTTCTTTACTCTTTGTAAAAACAAACACCACATACAAGATATCCCTGTGTCTAGTAGAAGTCTAAGACTTCCCTCATCCTGCAAGGCACTGAAAGCACAAACCAACCATTATAAAAGAGATCTACTGTATTTGTCAGCATCACATAGTCTTTTAAGATTTTTACTTTAAATCTAACTCATGCAAGACTAATTTTAATTAAGACATGTTTAGAAAAGTATTTTCTGTTCTGTGGAGTCAATCCAACAGTTTTCTAATTATGCACTTCTCAGAAAACAGCTGATTTTGTCTAAGAAGCACGAACACGATATGTCACAGAAAATTGGTTTTTCTCTTCACAGTTTAGGGGGAAAATATAAATGTATTCAGGATTTAATATTTTAATACATCTGTCCCCTTTGTGGTTTTTTAACATCTTTATTAAGGTGCAATCTACATCATAAAATTTATCCATTTAGGGTGTACAACTCAGTGATTTTTACTATATTCTTAACAGTTGTCCAACTATCACTACAAGTCTTCAAGACAGAACATTTTCATCACCCCAAAAAGAAACCCTGTACCCGTGAGCCATCAGTCTCCACTCCATACTCTTTGCCCCAGCCCTAGGAAACCACTGATCTACTTTCTGTCTTTCTTAATTTTCCTATTCTGGACATTTCCTATAAATGGAATCATACAATATGTATGTACAATTAGCTTCTTTCACTTAGAATGTTCTGGAGTTTTAGCTATGTTGTAGCATGCATCAATATTTCATTCCTTTTATGGCTGAATAATATTTCATTGGATGGATATACTACATTTTGTATATCTGTTCATCAGTTGATGGATGTTTACACTTTCAGCTATTACAAATAATGTGGCTGTGAACATTTGTGTGCCATGTTGTATAGACACGTTTTCATTTCCCTTGGGTGTATGTCTAGGAATGGAATTAATAGGTCATAGGGTAATTATGTGTAACAATTTGAAGAACTGACAAACTTTTTTCCAAAGTGGCTGCACCATTTTATATTCCCACCAACAATGTATTAGGGTTCCAGCTCTCCACATCCTTGCCAACACTTGTTGTCTGTGTTTTTCATTATAGCCGTCTTTGTAGGTATGATGTGATAATGCACTGTAGTTTTGATTTGCATTCCCTAATGATTAATGACATTTAGCATTTTTTCATGTGCTAGTAGATATCTGTATGTCTTTTTGGAGAAATGTCTCTTTGCCCATTTTTAAATTGTGTTTTTAAAAATTACTGATTTGCATCAGTCAGTCCATTGATTTATTATTGAAACATTCTTTATATATTCTGGATACAAGTTCTGTATCAGATGTATGATTAGAAACATTTTCTCCCATTCTATAGGTTGTCTTTTCACTTCTTGATGGTTTCATTTGCTCCACAGAAGTTTTTCATTTTTATTCAGTCCAATTTATCTATTTTTTTCTTTTGTCACCTGTGCTTTTGGTGTCATATCTAAAAAAACATTGCTTAATTCAAGGTCATGGAGACTTACTCTTATATTTATTTCTAAGAATGTTATAGTTTTAGCTCTTACACTTAAGTCTGTAATCTGCGTTGCATTATCATTTGTGTATGGCGTGAGGTAGGGGTCCGACTTCATTCTAGCTATCTAGCTGTCCTAGCACCATCTGTTGAAAAGAAATTCTCCATCAAATTGTCTTGACCCTTACAGAAATTCAGTTGACTATAAATGTAAGGGTTTTTTTTTTCTGGACTCTCAATTCTGTTCCATTGATCTAAATGTCTTTCCTTATACACAATAACCTTATGCACCATTGATTATAGTAGCTTTGTTTTAAGTTTTGAGATTTGGAAGTGTGAGATTTTGAAAGGGATTGTTTAGATCTATAAGTCAGTTTGGGGAGAGCACCTTAGGTTTTGTACTAATAATACTGAGCTTCAGTTCTGCTTAATTTATTTTCTTAAAAAATTAATTTTCATTATTTTATTTTCTGTAACTAGATTTTGTAAATATGCATTAAAAAATAATTCTTACAGTGTACTAGTGTTAAACTAACCATGAAGAAATATGAAGTGATTTTTATATTGTTAAAAACACAGTATTGTATAGGCTAAATACCTCTACAACAAAAATCTACACAGAGAAGTTATCATCATGAGGAGGGAGGAGTGCCACGGAAAGTACTAAAGTATTCCAGAGCTGTATAAAATAGAGCAAAATTCTGTATCACAGCAAGAATTTCTGTGAGCCCTTGTTTTTGTTGTGCTTTACTTTTGTTTTTTCTGATGAGATTCCTTTTGTGTTTGTAAGTATTAGCAAAAGTTTATACATGGGGAAAAATTAGGTGTGAATAATGCCTCTATGGATAAAAATGAGGATTACGAAAAGAAATGTTATAGATTTTTGTAGTGCTTTAGATTCCTTTGGTCCCTAGAATAAGACAGGCAGCTATTTGATAGCTTGTGTAGTTTTGTTTAGTAAGTGAGTACCATTATCTAGTGGTTCTCAACCTTGGCTGCTATGTGGTAGAATCCCTGGAGAGCTTTTACACATCCAGATACCCCATGCAGCCTGCCAGACCAATTAAATCACAGTTTCTGGGGGTGGGACTCAAGACATCAAAAATTTTTAAAGTTCCCAAGGTGAATCCAATGTGCAGTCAGCATTTAGAACCACTGCCATAGACAGTTCAAAATGTAGGTGACATTGAGCTCAGAAAAATGTAATCATCCTGAAATGACAATTAAAATCATGCCACCTGAATGTATGCTGCCTTAATTGCAATATCAACCACTGAGAAAATTACTATGGAATTATCAGGATGTAATGATATAAATTTGCCTTTCTCTGTGAATCAGTAATAAAAGATGATCTAATAATCACCAGAACTCTAAAATTTGGTACTAAGAAGATCAGTTGTACATACCACCATATATATAGATATTTGTTTGAGGGGAAAAGTCTGCTGCAAAAAAGTTAACTTTGAAAGCTAACAGTTTATTGCAAGAAGTACTTGGTTAAGAGGTTGGAAACCAGTGTTCTAGTGTTAACTCTGCTGTGTATCTTTGAACCAGGGCATTTAAATTATACTTTATAAAATGAGGTAGTTGAGCTGTAGGTGATCACCAAATTATTTATTCAAAAATTGGATTGGATTCCTTCCTGTGTGCTAATAAGCAAGGATGCAGGGATGAATAGAACATAGACCATGCTCTTGAACAGCTCAGAGAAGACAGACAAACACGCAGAATGTATATGTGTAGCTGTAGTGAAATGCTCAGGGAGTTAAGGGAATACAGAAGTGTACTTCATCTGGCTCAACACTGGGACAAACTCTCTAGTTGCCTATTCAGCAACAATTCATAAATCCCTTCTTCCTTACTGAGAGAGCTCGTCTCTAATATAGACTAAAAATTCCAGGTGGGGCATGGATGTGTAACCAGTGCTGTCCGTGAGACCAGAGGAGAAACCTACTAGGCAGTTTCCTTATAAAAGTTGACAATTGAGAAAGTGCCCTTCCTTCCTGTCCTGATCTTGTCTATGAGTTTGATACTTAGTATTACAAAGGTCATTTTGAGACCAGTAGCCTGAGAACAAAGGCCTTCATGTTGATTATAGCCAAAGAGAAAAATGGAAAGAGCCTGGATTTTTTATATCAACACTGAGCTAACCCAATACCACCTACCTGTGGACTTAACTGTGATTATAAAAATACTTATTGTTTGAACCCTGCTACTTTAAAAGGGGTCTGTGGATCAGCAGTTTTGGCATCACCGGGGAGACTGGTTAGAAATGCAGAACCTTGTCCCATGTCAGACCTGCTGCGTCAGAATCTGCACTTGAATAATATCACCAGGTGAATGAGACACTCATTAAAGCTTGAGCGGCACCAGTGTAAGCCGCTGCTATATACAGTTGAAAACATCCTCACTAATACAAATACATTGTGGATTGACCAAGAGCCATTTTTTCAATAAGAAAATACTTGACCAGAAAGATTTCTAATTCAGATGTAGGAAGTTGCAAGAGACAATTATTCTTACCATAATAACCTAAAAAAGCAGTGTAAGTGCATGCATACTCATAGTTTTTTAAAAACCATCAGAGAACTTGAGACACAAACCTAAATGACTCCATAAAGTGACAAGCCATCCATAGGAGAGTTAATCCACTCCTGCTTTCTTTCCTGACTAACATATAGGGAAAAGGAGAGAAACACTACAGAAAGAAGTAAGGAGAAATCAGCCTAATAATCTTTAACAAACTTAGTGACCGTGCATGGGCTGGTGTGACAGATAAGAATCCAGAAAAGCCCTAGACCAGTGCTGTCCACTAGCACTTTCTGCCATGATAGAAATGTTCTATATCCGTGCTAACCAGTGTGGTAGCTACTAGCCAAATAAATGTAGCCATCAAGTACTTAAAATGTGTCTAGTGTGACTTGAGGAACTGAAATTTTAACTTTACTTTAAATTTAAACAGTCACATGTGGCTAGTGGCTACCCTGTTGGACAATGCAGCCCTGGGGACAGTGAGACCACACTACCTCCCACTTCTTTCCTACAAGTCTTCATCTAGTGCCAGGAATACTACTACAAGAACAAAAGTAGTGAAGCAGAGTGAGAGGAAATCCCCAAGGCACAGGCTTTCAGCTGCGAGAGACTATGGGACAGGCAGGAGAGCAAAGAAAAATCCCTTTCGGGCCGTCCCCAACTTCACCGAGTGGAGAGCAGACAAAACAAAGAGTGGGGCTGAAAGATCTGGCAAACCCAGAAATCAGGAGGTGGGACTGGAAAAAAGCGAGAGCTCCCCCATCACCAAGATAGCTGTCAACCTGAGTTACAATCAGGAGAAATCTCTTAGAATTCTTACTCCAAAAGAGGAGATAGCTCAGATCTCCAGAACTTCCCTAGGGTTCTAAACCCAGGCCTTGCCCAAGAGAATCCTGATCCTGTCCTCAGAATGTTTGAAGCCAGTGAGGAAATGAATTAAACTAAAGTTGCAGCAAAGCCCAGATTCAGCTCAACTGTAGAATATGATTCAACCCTGACCAAATGGGTATGGTCCTTTCTGGGGATAAATATCATTTCCCCAAGTCTCTGCTATACTTTTATACAAAAATGCCCAGCATGCAGTCAGAGACTTTAAGACATCTGTGACCATAATTAGGAAAATAAACAGTCAATGGGAGACTCAGAGATGCCCCAGATATTGATGTCATCAGTCAGGGACTTTAAAATAACTGAGACAAAAATGCTGAATAATCTGGTAGACAAGGTGCACCGTATATGGAAACAGGGAATTTCAGCAAAGACACAAACAATTTTTTAAAAAAGAACCAAATGGAAATGCTAAAAATAAAAAAACATAGTATCAGAAATTGAGATCCTTTAGGCAGGCTTAAGCAGAAAATACCTGAACAGCCTTGGCCAGATAGATTCCTGGTAGCAGTCTGTATTGTGAAGGGATTCCCTATGGTTAACACTGTTTCCCTTGAGTAGGAAGTCCACAGTACTCACTAACTACACTAATTATAAGCCCACAAACGTTTCTTTGGACAGTGCACTGGATTCGTCAGGCCACGTATCTCTCATATTTCCCTAGGAGTTTCCTGATAGAAAAGAATTGGCACTTCTGTGAATCCATACATAGGCCTTTCCAGATCATTTAGTGAGAATTTTCCCCTGTCTTGGAAGAGAACCCAGAGGCAGTGTTGGTAACTAATCCCTATCAAGTGTGAATACAGCTTGTTGGTCAGCTGTGCTGCAGCTGTACCATTATCATTGTCCATTCCCTTTATAGTTTCAATCTTGCCTTGCACATATGGTAATGAAATTCTGATTTTCACATAATAAAGATTTTAGGTTTCTACACAGCTAGTTTGTTAAAAGGTAACTCTTTTAGTGTCCATTGAGGTTTAGAGGAACAGTGATCAGATTTCAGAATACAAGTAACTCAGAACATACAGGAATTTCTTTGCAATTAGAACTTAGATTTCTGGAATCATAATTCCATTGCCATACCCCAAGTGACTAACAGTTTTTTGCTTAAAAGTAAGTGGATTCTCCCACTCCTAGGAATTTACCCCAAGAATGCAGCAGCCCAGTTTCAAAAAGACAGATGCACCCCTATGTTTATTGCAGCACTATTTACAATAGCCAAGAAATGGAAGCAACCTAAGTGCCCATCAGTAGATGAATGGATTAAGAAGATGTGGTACATATACACAATGGAATATTATGCAGCCATAAGAAAAAAACAAATCCTACCATTTGCAACAACATGGATGGAGCTGGAGGGTATTATGCTCAGTGAAATAAGCCAGTCCGAAAAAGACAAGTACCAAATGATCTCACTCATATGTGGAGTATAAGAACAAAGGAAAAAAAAAAATCTGAAGGAACAAAACAGCAGCAGACTCACAGAACCCAAGAACGGACTAATAGTTACCAAAGGGAAAGGGACTGGGGAAGAAGGGCGGGAAGGGAGGGATAAGAGGGTAAAAGGGGCATTAGGATTAGCAGACATAGGGTGGGGGGGCACGGGGGGGACTGTACAGCTCAGAGAAGACAAGTAGTGATTCTCATCTCACTACGCTGATGGACAGTGACTGTAATAGGGTTGGTGGGGGGGACCTGATGAAGGGGGTAGTTTAATCATCACAATATTGCTCATGTAATTGTAGGTTAATGATACTAAAATAAAATAAATTAAAAAAAAAAGTAAGTGGATTCTTAGAATAAGGTTTTTAAAAAAAAAATCCCTTTAAGGTTTTACAGATTTTTTTTTGCTTATCCCTTCATTCATTTATCTTTTAATTCAGTATTCATAGGGTAACTTATAACTGCTCCAGAAAGAACCTGTTTTTATTTCCACAAATAGCATTTCTGATGTGATTTTTTTTTGTTCTAATTTGTATGGCCAAGGTATCACTCTGGAGACTTATAAATACATATCAAAGATGAAACAGAATTATGGTAGATGTTTATCTTGACTTTTTACTTCAGCTTGAATTGTACATACTGTTAATTTTTTTAGAAGAGTAAAATGATAATGAGTTCATAGCAGTAGTAGTGGAATCAACAAATTGCTTTATTTTACAGGGAAAATATTTATCCCTAAACAGAAACCTATACAGACTTTTACAGAAGAAAAAGTATCTCTTGATCCAGAATTAGAAGAAGCTTTGACAAGTGCTTCTGATACAGAACTGTGTGACCTCGCAGGTATCTACTAAAACAGTAAGATTATGAATGAGTGTGGAAGGGAGGGGAACACCAGCACACACCTATATACATTGTGTAAATGCTTCCCTTGCTTAGCAAAGTGCTATTGAATCAATGACCATGTATTTGGTTTTCTTACACTAGAAATCTGACATAAAGGATTTCATTTCTTAAATTCCCTCAGTGGTGAAATTTTTATACTAATGGAATTTATTGTATTATTTAACACCTTTCCCCATGTTGGCGTATCATTCATCAGCTGGTGGTCTACTAGAAGCTGTCCCATCTGAGCACTGATAAAGAGTCTCCAGGGTCAAGTGCTGTCCTATTTTATTAGAAGACCCTAAGATGGATAACAAAAGCAGATGAAACAGTTAGTCCTGAGCTATACTCACCCCTTTTCTGAAGTGTATCTGGAACACACCAAACCTCCCAGTTAATCATTGCTGGTTTCTTTTCTGGACCAGTGTCTACCCCACCTACCTTCACACACATATTTTCCTAGACAGAAAAACATGATGGATGGGGAGAGCTAGGTACCAAGTAACTCCAAGAACTAATATGTTTGAAATAGCAGTGATGGCTCTTTGGGAGAGGCCCAGGAAAGGGACAGGCAAGGTGTGGTGCCACAGTCTTGTGTCTTAGAGGGCTAAGGATGATGGATTTGTAAACAGTGCATTCATCAGAGTGGGATGGCCAGGGGCATACTGTAGCTTCTGCCTCATTTGTGCAAAAGGGCACCAAAAACCTGAACTATGTATATTTCTAAGTGTCATTTATGAGGGATGTTACTTTAATCTTAAATATGAGAATTCAACTATACTTTTAGTACTCTCTCTTAACTAAAATACAAATGTAAATTAATATGAGTGTTAACAAATGTAAAATTAGTGAAGGTTAAGTTGAAAATCTGCCTTTTATTACATGTTCCTAGAAACCTTGTGAGAAGGATGAACCCCACAAATAGATCATTTCAGTTTTCTCCCTTAGCCACAAGATGGAGCTAAGCACAGACTTATATTTAGGACTAGGCTGGCTCCAGGGATGGGTCTGAATTCAGAAGTGTGAGAGAAAATAAAAAGGACATTGTCTCTCATTTTTTTGGCTGCAAAATCTGTATTTAATTGAGTAGGAAAATGTTAAAATCACTCATAAGAAATCTTTGGTTGTAAAATCAATTCTTTATGTTTAAAACTGATGAAATAAAAGGTAATTTTCTTTTTCTATATTTATAGCTATTCTTGGGATGCACAACTTGATAACAAATACACAGTTCTGTGATATAGTGGGAAGTAGTAATGGTGTCGACCAAGAAAATTTTTCAAGTGAGTATAATGCTTTGTGAATTCTAACCTTTGTTAAATACATTTTGTTTTCTCCATGTATCAACATCAGTATATACATACCAAATGTTATGTATATGTACTTGAAGCCTAAGTTAGATGGTATTGACATAGAAAACTATTGAGAATAGTATATTAATATTTTATGCTTAATGTGTCAGGAAATGTAACAGGAACCACTTTATCCTCACTAAATAATACTAATGATAAACAATATAAAAGCTAATTAAATTTGGCTTTTGTTGACATTTTATTTTCAATGTTATTGATTATCAAGAAATCCACAATGTTGACAAACTGCATTGTAAAATCAGATCAGGAGAAATCACAGAACTACTCAGTCCATAAAGCTTTTGGTCTCATATGAAGTATTAATTAGCCTAAAGCAAGGTTTTTTAAAAAAATTCATTTATGTTTTAAAATTACCAAAGTAATACATACTTTTGTAGCACATTTGAACAATACCTAAGTGTATAAGGTAAAAAGTAAAAGTCTTTCTATTTACAGCCATCATGCCTTCTACACCCCCAGGTCCCTACCCAAAACCCAAACTGTTAACAACTTCGTATATATCTTTCTAGACTTTCTACTGTGTTTATACAAGCTTATACATATGTACATGTTATACATTGATAGTCATTTTTTTAAGAAAAATGGGACCACACTATAGATATTTCTTACAATTTAATTGTTCAATAATAATACTATGGGCTGATTATTCTGAATGCTGATTATGGACCATGTTCTATGCATAGTTCTTGAATGTGAATTGTTCTCAATCTATACAGTAGTTCCGTGAATTGGTATTATTATTATTATCCTTAATTTGCATGTGAGGGAACTGAAGTCTTAGAATGATGAAGAAAGTAACTTAAATGTCACACACAGTCAGTGGTAACAACTTTAACCTATGCTGTTATAGTATATCACTTAGCAGGTATATCATGTTTCCTAGTTACTACTTAAAAATTTACCTCATTCAAAAATCTGGATAACATTCCATTTTATGAATGTCCTATAATTTGGCTATTCCCCCTTTTAAAAAATTTTTATTGTAGAAATGTACAAGCATACATAATAGAAAAGAGTATAATATATTCATCACCAGCTTCAGCTGTTTTTAACATGTTGCCAACCTTGCTTCATCCATTGTCTGCCTCCCTCCCCATCCCTTCCACTTTTTCTCCTGGAATATTTTAAAGCAAATCCTGCTCATTTCTGTTACATCACCATAATATGTCCATATGTCTCTCTCTCAAGTGAAGGACTTTCTTTAAACATAACTGCCATGTCATTATCAAACTTAAAAATTAAAATAATTCCTTCATATCATCTAATGCCCAGTCCATATTCAGATGTCCCTCTTCTCAAAAACATCATTTCATAGCTGGTTTGCTTAAATCAGGATCAAAATAAGGGTCACATACTGCATTTGTCATCATTTGTTTTCAGTTACTCTTAATTTCTTTTTCTTTTTTATTAAGGTATTATTGATATACACACTTATGAAGGTTTCACATGAAAAAACAATGTGGTTACTACAGTTACCCGTATTATCAAGTCCCCACCCATAACCCCAGTGCAGTCACTGTCCATCAATGTAGTAAGATGCCACAGATTCACTATATGCCTTCTCTGTGCTACGCTGTTTTCCCCATGACACCCACACCATGTGTACTAAACATAATACCCCTCAATCCCCTTCTCCCACCCTCCCAACCTGCCCTCCCACACCCCTCCCATTTGGTAACCACTGTTCCTTCTTGGAATCTCTGAGTCTGCTGCTATTTTGTTCCTTCAGTTTTGCTTCGTTGTTATACTCCACAAATGAGGGAAATCATTTGGCACTTGTCTTTCTCCGCCTGGCTTATTTCACTGAGCATAATATCCTACAGCTCCATCCATGTTGTTGCAAATGGTAGGATTTGTTTCTTTCTTATGGCTGAGTAGTATTCCATTGTGTATATGTACCACTTCTTCTTTATCCATTCATCTACTGATGGGCACTTAGGTTGCTTCCATATCTTTGCCATTGTAAATAGTGCTGCAATAAACAGGGGTACATATGTCTTTTTGAATCTGAGAAGTTGTATTCTTTGGATAAATTCCAAGGAGTGGGATTCCCAGGTCAAATGGTATTTCTATTTTTATTTTTGAGGAATGTTCATATTGCTTTCCACAATGGTTGAACTAGCTTACATCCCCACTAGCAGTGTAGGAGGGTTCCCCTTTTTCCGCATCCTCACCAGCATTTGTTGTTCTTAGTCTTCTCACTGCTGGCCATCCTTACTGGTGTGAGGTGATATCTCATTGTGGTTTTAATTTGCATTTCCCTGATTATTAGTGATGTGGAGCATCTTTTCATGTGTCTGTTGGCCATCTGAATTTCTTCTTTGGAGAACTATCTCTTCATATCCTCTGCCCATTTTTTAATCGGGTTATTTGCTTTTTGGGTGTTGAGACATTTGAGTTCTTTATATATTTTGGATGTTAACCCCTTTTTGGATATGTCACTTACAGATATACTCTCCCATACTGTAGGATGCCTTTTTGTTCTGTTGATGGTGTCCTTTGCCGTACAGAAGCTTTTTAGTTTGATGTAGTCCTATGAGTTCATTTTGCTTTTCTTTCTCTTGCTCAAGGAGATGCGTTCAGGAAGAAGTTGCTCATGCTTATATTCAGGAGATTTTTGCCTATGTTGTCTTCTAAGAGTTTTATGGTTTCATGACTTACATTGAGGTCTTTGATCCATTTCGAGTTTACTTTTGTGTATGGGGTTAAACAATAACCCAGTTTCATTCTCTTGCATGTAGCTGTCCAGTTTTGCCACCACCAGCTGTTGAAGAGGCTGTCATTTCCCCATTGTGTGTTCATGGATCCTTTATCATATGTTAATTGACCATATATGGTTGGGTTTTTATCAGGGCTCTCTAGTCTATTCCATTGGTCTATGGGTCTGGTCTGTTCTTGTGCCAGTACCAAATTGTCTTGATTACTGTGGCTTTATAGTAGACCTTGAAGTTACGGAGCATAACTCCCCCTGCTTTATTCTTCCTTCTCAGGATTGCTTTGGCTATTCGGGGTCTTTTGTGGTTCCATATGAATTTTAGAATGATTTTCTCTAGTTCATTGAAGAATGCTGTTGGTTTTTTGATAGGAATTGCATTGAATCTGTAGATTGCTTTAGGCGGGATGGCCATTTTGACAATATTAATTCTTCCTATCCATGAACACAGAATGTGTTTCCATTTATTGGTTTCTTCCTTAATTTCTCTCATGAGTGTCTTGTAGTTTTCAGAGTATAGGTCTTTCACTTCCTTGGTTAGGTTTATTCCTAGGTATTTTATTCTTTTTGATACAACTGTGAATGGAATTGTTTTCCTGATTTCTCTCTCTGCTAATTCATTTTTAGTGTATAGGAATGCCACAGATTTCTGTGTATTAATTTTGTATCCTGCAACTTTGCCGAATTCAGATATTAGATCTAGTAGTTTTGGAGTGGATTCTTTAGGGTTTTTTCTGTACAATATCATGTCATCTGGAAACAGGAACAGTTTGACTTCTTCCTTGCCAGTCTGGATGCCGTTTATTTCTTTGTTTTGTCTGATTGCCGTGGCTATGACTTCCAGTACTATGTTGAATAAAAGTGGGAAGAGTGGGCATGCTTGTCTTGCTCCTGATCTTAGGTGAAAAGCTTTCATGTTCTCACTGTTAAGTATAATATTGGCTGTGGGTTTGTCATATATGGCCTTTATTATGTTGAGGTACTTGTCCTCTATACCCATTTTGTTGAGAGCTTTTATCATGAATGGATTTGAATTTTGTCAAATACTTTTTCAGCATCTCTGGAGATAATCATGTGTTTTTTTTTGTTCTTCTTTTTGTTGATGTGGTGGATGACATTGATGGATTTTTGAATGTTGTACCATCCTTGCATCCCTGGAATAAATTCTACTTGATCATGATGGATGATCCTTTTTATGTATTTTTGAATTCGGTTTGCTAATATTTTGTTGAGTATTTTTGCATCTATGTTCATCAGGAATATTGGTCTGTAATTTTCTTTTTTTGTGGTGTTTTTGCTTGGTTTTGGTATTAGAGTGATGTTGGCCTCGTAGAATGAGTTTGGGAGTATTCCCTCCTCTTCTATGTTTTGGAAAACGTTAAGGAGGATGGGTAGTAGGTCTTCCCTAAATGTTTGATAAAATTCAGCAGTGAAACCATCCAGTGGTTTTGTTCTTAGGTAGGTTTTTGATTACAGTTCAATTTTGTTCCTGGCAATTGGTCTGTTGAGATTTTCTGTTTGTTTCTGGGTCAGCCTTGAAAGGTTGTATTTTTCTCGAAAGTTGTCCATTTCTTCTAGGTTATCCAGTTTGTTAGCATATAATTTTCATAGTATTCTCTAAGAATTCTTTGTATTTCTGTGGTGTCCATAGTGATTTTTCCTTTCTCATTTCTGATTCTGTCTATGTGAGTAGACTCTCTTTTTTTCTTGATAAGTCTGGCTAGGGGTTTATGTATTTTGTTTATTTTCTTAAAGAACCAGCTCTGGCTTTCATTGATTCTTTCTGTTGTTTTATTCTTCTCAATTTTATTTATTTATGCTCTAATCTTTATTATGTCCCTTCTTCTGACTTTGGGCCTCATTTGTTCTTATTTTTCTAGTTTCGTTAATTGTGAGTTTAGACTGCTTATATGGGATTGTTGTTCTTTCCTGAGGTGTGCCTCTATTGCAGTATACTTTCCTCTTAACGTGGCCTTCGCTGCGTCCCACAGATTTTGCGGTGTTGAATTATTGTTGTCATTTGTCTCCATATATTGCTTGATCTCTGTTTTTATTTGGTCATTGATCCATTGGTTATTTGGGAGCATGCTGTGAAGCCTCCATGTGTTTGTGGGGTTTTTCATTTTCTTTGTGTAATTTATTTCTAGTTTCATACCTTTGTGGTCTGGTATGGTACAACTGGTTGGTACAATTTCAATCTTTTTGAGTTGACCGAGGCTCTTTTTGTGGCCTAGTATATGATCTGTTCTTGAAAATGTGCCATGTGCACTTGAGAAGAATGTGTATTTTGCTGCTATAAATGTCTGTTAGGTCCATCTATTCTATTGTGTTGTTCGGTGCATCTATCTCCTTACTTATTTTCTGTCTGGTTGATGTGTCCTTCAGAGTGAGTGGAGTGTTGAAGTCTCCTAGAATGAATGCATTGCATTCTATTTGTCCTTTTAATTCTGTTAGTGTTTGCTTCTCATATGTAGGTGCTCCTGTGTTGGGCGTATAGATATTTATAATGGTTATATCTTCTTGTTGGATTGACCCCTTTATCATTATGTAATGTCTCTTGTGACTTTCTTTGTTTTGGAGTCTACTTTGTCTGATACAAGTACTGCAACTCCTGCTTCTTTCTCCCTATTAGTTGCATGAAATATCTTTTTCAATCCCTTCACTTTTAGTCTGTGTATGTCTTTGGGTTTAAAGTGAGTCTCTTGTAGGCATATAAATGGGTCTTGCTTTTTTATCCATTCAGTGAGTCTGTCTTTTGATTGGTGCATTCAGTCCATTTACATTTAGGGTGATTATCGATAGGTATGTACTTATTGGCATTGCAGGCTTTAGATTTGTGGTTACCAAAGGTTCAAGGTTAACTTCCTTACTATCCAAGAGTCTAACTTAACTCACTTAATATGCTATTACAAACAGAATCTAAAGGTTCTTTTTTTTTTTCTCCTTTTTCTTCCTCCTCCATTCTTTATATATTAGGTATCATATTCTGTACTCTTTGTCTATCCCTTAATTGACTTTGGAGATAGTTAATTTAATTTTGCATTTGCCCAGTAATTAGCTGTTATACTTTCTTTACTGTGGTTTTATTACCTCTGGTGACAGCTATTAAACCTTAGGAACACTTCCATCTATAGCAGTCCCTCCAAAATACATGGTGGAGATTTTTTTGTGGGAGGTAAATCCTCTCAGCTTTTGCTTATCTGGAAATTGTTTAATCCCTCCTCAAATTTAAATGATAATCTTGCCAGATAAGGTATTCTTGGTTCAAGGCCCTTGTGCTTCATTGCATTAAATACATCATGCCACTGCCTTCTGGCCTGTAAGGTTTCTGTTGAGAAGTCTGATGATAGCCTGATGGGCTTTCCTTTGTATGTGATCTTATTTCTCTCTCTGGCTGGTTTTAATAGTCTGTCCTTATCCTTGATCTTTGCCATTTTAATTACTATATGTCTTGGTGTTGATTTCCTTGGTTCCCTTGTGTTGGGAGATCTGTGCACCTCCATGGCCTGAGAGCCTGTCTCCTTCCCCAGATTGGGGAAGTTTTCAGCAATTACCTCCTCAAAGACACTTTCTATCCCTTTTTCTCTCTCTTCTTCTTCTGGTACCCTATAATGTGAGTATTTTTCTGTTTGGATTGGTCACACGTTTTTCTCAATATTATTTCATTCTTAGAGATCCTTTTTTCTCTCTGTGCCTTAGCTTCTGTGTATTCCTGTTCTCTAATTTCTATTTTATGTATTGTCTCCTCCACCGTATCCAATCTGCTTTTAATACCATCCATTGTGCTCTTTAACGATTGTGTCTCCTACCAGATTTCATTCCTGAGTTCTTGACTATCATTCCATACCTCCATGTGCATATCAATGATTTTTATTTTGAACTTCCTTTCAGGCAGATTAATGCTGACGATGTCATTTAAATCTTTCTGAGGAGTTGTATTAATAATTTTACTCTGAACCAGGTTCCTTTGGCATTTCATATTTGTATATGGCACAGAAGCTCTGCTCCCTCGAGCTGCTCTGCCCCTGAAGCTATGTTGCGGGTCACAAGGGAATGGTATTGGTGCCTGGGGGAGGAAAGAACTGTTTCCTGCTTCCTGGTGGCTATGCCTGTCTCCACTGCCTGAACCAGTGGACCGAGCACACAGGTATATGGCTCTGTGCTTTGCGTTTTTAGTTGCTGTAGACAGATCTTCCCTCTGGCTGAGGTAATGCCACGTAGGTTTTGCCAGTTTGCGAGCCAGGTAGGGCTGGCCAGAGAAACGCACAGTAGGCTATGTATGACAGAGTGGGTCCTTGGAGCTGTGTAGCCAGTCAGGGAGCTGGAGCACCTGAAGATCGTCTAAGGAGGAAGATGTCTTTTTCCTCCTTAAATATCAGAGTCTATATGGCAAAGCTCCCAATCTGCTGGGCAGAGTGCACCCAGGTAATTTTGTCTACCTTTCCTTTCTCCTAAGCAGTAAGCTCTGTGCAATCCTTGCCCCTTTAGCAGCCCTCTTGCTAAGGGCTTCCTTGTTAGGAAGTCTCTCAGACTGCCAGCCTTTCTTTTGTCCCAGAGCAGCCAGATATGGATCCCTGCTTTCCATATGTGGCTGGAATCTATCTCTCCGGGAATTCTGCCTGTCTTAACTTTCCAACCGTGTGTAATCATGAGAATATTATGCAAGTACTATGAAATGTAGGTTTGTGCTCCCAGAGCAGATCTCCGGAGTTAGGTATTCAGCAGTCCCAGATCTCCACTCCCTCCCTGCTCCGTTTCTCTTCCCCCGCTGGTGAGCTGGGGTTGGGGAAGGGCTTGGGTCCCTCCTGGCCACAGCTTTGGTACGTTACCCTGTTCTTTGAGGTCTGCTCTTTTCTCCAGGTGTATGCAGTCTGGCGGAGTCCTCTTTCCTGTTGCCTTTTCAGGATTAGTTGTATTAATTATATTTTTGTATTATATGCGGTTTTAGGAGGAAGCCTGTGTCTCACCTCTCACGCCGCCATCTTTAATCGCTGTCCATCTTAATTTCTTAACAGCTTTCTTTACAGCTTCCTCCTCAGACTTCTTTCCTCCTTTCTTCATGCCATTTATTTCTTGAAGACTACTTGTCACATAGAATTTTTCACATTCTGGATTTGGCTAATTGCAACCTGTAGTATCATTTTACATGTTTCTCTGTCTCCTGTGTTTCTGTAAACTATTATTTTCTAGAGGCCTGATCACGTTCAGGGGCAGCTTTTCAGGTTTTGTATTTTTGGCAAGAATGCTTCCTAGGTGCTGATTGAATCACATTAGGAAACACACTAGGTCTGGTCATTCCTCTTTGGGAAAGGTGCTAAGATTGATGAGTGGGTTCAAACATTGACAGCCTGATTCATTTAAAGTTCCACATGAACCTTTCTTAATGGTTTAAGCATTCCATTGACTGAATCCATTATTTCATTAGGGAGCAAGGCTCTTTAAATACACGTGTTCTGTAGATTGGGGAAAGAAGTCTTTTGCTTTTATAAAATTTGCAATTGAGGAAGAACTTGTTCAGGTTTTACATTCAGTGTTGGAGCTCTTCTCTGCATGAATGATTACCATCTTGAAGACTGCCTTACTGAACTTAACATGAGGGAGAGCCCACTCTGTCCTTTCAGCAGAGCTCTGTTAAGAACTTCTTTCAGGTATTAAACCAACTTCTGCCTCCTGGCAATCTACACTGGTTCTAACCCAGTCTTCCAGAACATGAAATTTTTCATTCCTTCTATAGATAGATCTGAAAACAATGATTTTCTGTTAATACATACTTCCAGGTTAAATATATCCAGATCTTTCAACTGTCCTCAGCAAAATAATTTTCTGACCTTATCTGAATTGATCTCCTCAGAATGGTGTGTATGTGTGTGTGTGCGAGAGAGAGACAGTTGAAAAGAAAAAGATACTCTTGGAGGGAGTTCACTGAGTAAGTAGACATTATACCTTGTCTTAAGATGCATTTTGCTCATAAAAGCTAGAGGAAGGCAGAAGAGAAGAACTAAGCCAGACAGAGACCCTGTCGGTCTTCCTGTGTCAATTACGGTCAACATTGTGGTGATCATTTGCCTCTTTGAGAATCTGATGCTGTGAGTGTTCTCCCCAGAAGATTTAGCATAAAAATTTGCCTGTCACATGTGTTCATACTCCTCCACACACACATTAACGCACATGTATATCTCATTAGAGGGCCCAGGCTTCCAGGTCCCTTTTCAACTTCACATGGCTTATATTCTGGCCATGTGTGTGGATATGGGTAGTATATATGGCGAAGGACAGGTATCCAAGTAAAGGAGGGCAGTAACTTTTGGAATTTTGTCTCAGTAGCTCTTCTATGTACCATCACCTCCCTCTGTCTCCCCACTCCCTATTTTTTTTTCTAAAAATATTAGGTTTCCGTTCCCTGATGAAAAATATTTGGACTTAAAAACAGTTCCATCTAAAGGAGTCCCTTTATCATATCTTGTAAGTCAAGTTAGTGGTGCTGAATTTTTTCAATCTTCCTTTATCTGGGAAACTTATAATCCATCCTTCATTTTTGAATGATAACTTTGCTGGGTAGAGAATTACTGGTTGTAGTTTGTTTTCATTCAGTACCTTCAATATTTCATGCCACTTCTTTCTGGCCCATAAAGTTTCTGCTAAAAACTCAGCTGATATATTTAGGGAGTTTCCTTATAGGTAACTGTGTGCCTCTCTCTTGTTGCTTTTAAGATTCTCTCTTTATCTTTGATCTTTGCCATCTTAATTATTATATGTCTTGGTGTTTCTTCCTGTGATTCATTTTGTTAGAAGTTCTCTGTACTTCGGGAACCTAGATGTCTATTTCTTTCCATAGATTGTGAAATTTTTCAGCTATTATTTCTTCAAGAGACTTTCTAAACTTTTGTCTCTCTTCTTCTGGGATCCCTATTATGCAAATATTGCTGTTTTCAGTTGTCACACACCTCTCAGCATCTTCTGGTTTTAAGAAATTCCTTTTCCCAACACAAAATGGACTCATATTCATGGAGCAGATATCGAAGACCAGGTTTGCTGGATTCCTGCATGTTTATCTTCTTCCCACTGCATTCCTCTCCATCCTGCCTGAAACTGCTCCAGATGGCGCTTGGAAAAGCCAGGAGCTTCCTGGACCCAGCGCGCTCATGGCGCCATTCCACGTCACGCTGTGCTATGTAGGCGCCTCTCCTCGGCTCTGTTCTTCCCGCCCTGCTTCGTCCCTTCCATGCTCCTCCGAGCCCTCCCCACTCCCTATTTTTAACTCTTCTTCCTAACAGTCCCCTCCCAGCTTTTCCCACTTTGTAGTACTGCCCCAGAGAGGAGGAGGTAATCTGCTCTTCCATCGCCTTTCTCTTCTCATCGAGACAGCATTCTTCAAGTCTGTGATTCTTACTGCCTTTACAGCAAGTACCAGTCAAATTCAGAAACAGTGATATGAGATACTAGATTTGATCACATTAGGAGTTAATCTTAAACATTGATAAAAATAAACAGGATCATAAGTGTTGTCAAATATATTTTAGTGATAAAGATATCTTGCAGTATACCAAGAGGCAGTGAAAATACTCATTTTTGAAGGCTAAAACATTGCAAAAAAATGTTGAATTACATTTGGCATATATTCAATAAATTTTTATTTATGTGCTTTAAATATGTCTCAATATATAAAGGTTCTTTTAGAAATTATGGGGAGAAAACTTTTAGTTCAACTGAAGGTGTGTATGAGTGTGAGTGCGAGTAGGATATGGGCTAACCACATGCGCCCACTGTAATAGCATCAGCCAGAGAGACTCCTGCTCCTTTCATTTGTCACTACAGATGTGGTAAAAGGTGAAAAGATTCTTCCAGTATTTGATGAGCCACCAAATCCAACCAATGTTGAAGAGAGCTTAAAGAGAATTAAAGAAAATGATGTTCATCTTGTTGAAGTTAATTTGAATAATATAAAGGTAGGTGTGCTAATAAGCTGACAAAGTTTTGAATTGCTTTGGGTCAGTTGTATCTTGCATGAGAGCTGAGCAGTTTTGATAGTGTAGTTCTTTCTACTTGAAGGTAAGGTTTTGCTCCTAACAGTAAGCTAACAGAGATTCCTTCACATTTTAGAAGGTAGAAAAATTATAGTATTTTTCTGACTTGCTTTTTAAGGAATATCATACAAAAATGTAACTCTTACAGACTGTCAACGTAAATCTCTCTGTTTTCCAAAGTACTGCCTACTTTTAAGAGGATTTAGTGTTTTGTTTTTTTTTAGTCAGGTTTCTTGAGGTAAATTTCCATATAGTCAACTTCTCCCCTTCTAGTGTACAATTGTATGACTTTGGACAAGTGCATACAGTTGCATACCACCACCGCAGTCAGATCTAGAACATGTCACGCCCCTTTGTCATTATTCTGTGGCCCCAGCTCTAGCCCCTGACAACCACCAAGCCTTTTTCTTTCCCTGTCATTTTTGCCTTCTCCACAATGTCATGCAAATACAATCATACAGTATGTAGGCTTTTGAGTCTGGTTTCTTTCACTTAGCATAATGAGAGTCATCTGTGTTGTGTGTATCAGTAGCTTATTCGTTTGTGTTGTCGAGTAGTATTCCAGTGGATGATATGCGGCAGTATGTTTATCCATTCCCCAGCTGGTAGACCTAAGCACTGCTTCAGGTTGGGATGATCATGAATAAAGCCACTCTACACATTCATATAGAATAAATGTTTTGTATGAACATATGTTTTCATTTCTCCTGAATAGACAAACCTAGAAGTAGGCTTTCTGGGATCTTTAAAAAATGCAACTCTTCCTTGGGATAAAGAAAGAAGAAATGAGTTAGGAGGGCATAGGAATAATTAATTACCAAAGAGTAAACTCTGATTCTGTCTCTTGGGTATTGGCCATTATGTAATAGCTTCATTACAAATTCCTCATTTAAAATTTTGATTTATCTGAACTGGGGGCAGAGGGAACATCTGGAAATTACAAGGATCTGGGAATAAGATCTCTGCGCTCTTTTAGTGGTGGATGTTCCTTCCTGTGAGTGGAGGAAAGAAAACCTTGGAGAAAGCTAATTAGTTGATACTAATCTTAATTTTAAAACAATTCAGGCCTCATGATTTCTGTCTCTAAATCAACAACAGTGCTCTGAAAATAACCAGGCTACAGGGATTTAAAGTCTTGGTATTAGAGAGAAATAAGTGACTTCTAGAATCCTGTCTTTCCACATTTCAAGGAGTGTAGGGATCAATCTCTTTTAGTATCTTGTTCAGACTGAGTGACTGAGAACAGCATGTCGTCCGCTTCGGGCATCACACTCAGTAGAGGTGGGCTCACACATCTGTCTCTGTAGAGAAGTGGGGGCCCACTTTGAATACTCAAGCGCTTACTTTTTTAAATATGAATAATTAAAAAAATAGAGTTTAACCTAAATGCTAGAGAAATGGTGAGAAATACTCTGCTCTAGGGAGTAGTTTATGTAAATGTACCATAATAATAGAGAAGTCAGATAATATGGAGGAGACTGAATTGTTTTCATTTGTAGACTATTGTGTTTATAACATTTCTGAGTATATCTTAATGAAAAAAGTAAGTATAAATGTATTTGATTAACGGACTGAATTTCCTGAAAACTAAAATGTTAATTTCACATTATTGTCTTCAAGAATATCCCAATTCCAACCCTAAAAGATTTTGCAAAGGCCTTGGAAACCAACACACATGTGAAGTATTTCAGTCTTGCGGCCACCCGGAGCAATGACCCTGTTGCTTTTGTAAGTAAGCTTACTATTGATAATGTTGAAATTATTACTGTGTACCAGGGTGTTACAGAGGTGGCTAACCAGATTTTATGAACAAGATTTCACTCCCTTTTTTTAAACTGATGCTTAGCTAATAGACAATACACTGAGTACTTGTTTATGGGTTTTTTTTCCTGTATTTCCTTTTAATTTTTTAAAACAGATGAAGTCATGCTATATGCACTGTTCTGCAGGTTAATTTTTCACTCAACAGTGTATCTTAGAGATCTTTTTATATTAGTACATAGAGTCCCACACCATTCTTTTAACATCTGCAGAGGATTCTGTTTACACATCTATAGTGTTGGATTTTGTCAAATGCTTTTTTTGTGTCTTTTGAGATGGTCATGTGTTTTCTTTCCTTTATAATATTTTTTCCTCATACCTAGCTCATCCTAGTAAACATCACTATTTTCCTAATATCTGACTCTCCTTACCTGACCTACTTGAAGTAAATCCCACTTGATCATGGCATGAACCTTTCTCTTCACTTGGCTTTGAGGACATCACCCCATTTGATTCTCCTCCTGCCTCACTGAACATCCCTTGTCTGGTCCTCGGGCTGGTTCCTCATCTCCCCAACCTCTAAGCGTTGGAGGCCCAGGGCTCGGTCTTAGGCCCTCTTCTCTGTTTACACCCATGTTATTACCTGTTACTCCCAATGTTATTATCTCCAGTTTGTATCTCTCTCCTAAACTCCATACTCATATCCAACTACCTATTTAACAGCTTTGCTTGGATATCTAATAGACATCTCAGTTCTAAGTTCCAAACCAAACTCCTGACTTCCATCCCGTACCTGCTTCTCTCACACTCTGTCCTATCTTACTAAATGACAGCTTCATTCTTTCATTTGCTCAAGACAAAAAAGAAATGGAGTCATCTTTGACTCCCCTTTCTTACAACCTTTAATGTGTATCCAGGCCTGTCTTCAAAATATTTCTAGAATCCAGCCATTTCTCACCATTTTCACAACTACTCTGGTCTAAGCCACTGTCTTCTTTCATCTGGATTATTTCCATTTGAGCTGCCACCCCAAAGTCAGCTCTTTACACAGCGTCAAAAGTGATTCTTTTAAAACATAAGTATCCCATTCCTATACTCAGAACCTCTAGCAGCTCCTTAACTCATTGAGAATGTAAAATCAGAATCTTTCAATGGCCTTCTAAGGCCTTACATGAGCAGCGCTAATCTCCCTTCCTTGCCCTTTCTTTCTTCTGTAGCCATACAGCCTTCATGCTCTTTTTCACATATACCACATGTGCTCCCAACTCACTGCCTTTACGTTTGTTCCTCTTGCCTAGAACTTTCTCCCTAAAGATATCCCATATAGTTTCACTTCTTTCTTTGAGTCTCTACTCAAATGTCACCTTCTTGTGAGGCCTTTCCTGACCACCCTCTATAAATACAACCCCATCCTTATCCCCAGCACAACCCATCTACCCTACTTTGTCTTTTTCCTTCCTCTACAGTCCTTTTTACCATCTGACATTACATTTTGCTTACTTGTTGATTATCTGGGCCCCCACCTAGAATGTAAGTTCCATCAGGCAGGGACTTGTTTTATTTCTGAATCTACAGAGCAGTACTTACAAATAATGGGCCATCGGTAATAGTGCATAAATATACATACAGATGGTTGAGTAAGGGATTTGTTCAGGTCATATAGCTAGTCGTCACTAATGGAAAATACAAGTGTGTAGGTATCTGTCCCAAGTTATGTCTAGTATCCCTGCCCCCTGTTGCCTTTTCTTTAACTTGACTTTAATTTTATACTTGGTCTTACCCATATTTTCTAGAGTTTGACCTTGCTTTTGACTGTTTTATATAAACCCACACTCGCATTCTAACTTCCCTCTCACCTCATCCCCCTCTTCTCACTTCCAGGTTTCTGTAATTAATTAGTACAGTGTTTGTTAAGCACTGGTTCAAATGCCTAGCACTACCAGATCCTGTGAGCAATGTAATGGAAGCAGACTGAGGACATACCTTCCTTCAAGAATTTGATACTCAGCCCTTCCTCTCCACAAGCTTTGTGCTCTTGCAGTCCTAGTTCCTTGTGATGTTTTCCAGCCTTCTGCCTTAGGCAGTCCTTTTGGTCTCTACCTTGGAAATTGGTCCACAATTTACTCTCATTTTAGCTTCACAGTGACCCAGCTACATCAGGACCCAAGGAAGAAAAGTTTCAAAGAGAAATGATGAAGTTAGTCCTACACAGAAACTGAGCAAGTGTGAAAGTCACAGGTGAAAGCATGGCGTAGGGTCTGAATGAACATATGAGTGTGAACAGAAGTAGAGAATGTTACCAAGAGAAAATTACATGTGACAAAAAGTCTAAAGATTGTGACAAGGTACATGTGAGGCCTGTGAGGTAGTGTGTCAAGCTAAAACAATCTAATGAGAAATACTAAGGTAGTTGTGTTAATTAGTGCATTTGTTTGCAATGTACAATGTGTAACAGATGCTCTCAAATTTCAATCTCCAAATATTTTTTTCTTTAATTTTTAGGCTTTTGCAGATATGCTAAGAGTGAACAAAAATTTGAAGAGCTTAAATATGGAGTCCAACTTTATTACAGGAGCTGGGGTTCTAGCACTGATTGATGCCTTAAGAGATAATGAAACTCTGGCAGAGCTCAAGATTGACAACCAGGTTGGTGTTCCCCAGCAGTAACTGGGGAGCCGCGGCCACAGGGCTGTGCCGGCAGGGGACTCAGGAGGCTGGGGCAGGGTGGGCCTTCAGGGAGCCCCTGGGGAGGTGGTGGCCTGAAAGGAAATGAGCAGACATTTGAGGCATCCAAAACATTGACTTTATGTATTTGGTGTAAGTTTTAAGAATATTCATAGAGTTGTGCCACCATCACCTCTGTCTAGTTCCAGAACATTTCATCACCCCCCGAAGAAACCCATTTGCCTTATCAGTCCCTCCCTATTCACTTCTCCTTCCAGAGGAAGTACTTACTCATTTTTTATGGCTGAATAATATTCTGTTATAGTTGTGTTATTTTTACTTTTTGAAGAGTAGAAGTAATTCTGCTGTGAACATTTGTATATAAGTTTTTATGTGAATATAAGATTTCATTTCTCGTGGATATGTACATAAGAGTGGGATTGCTAATATAGTAGCTCTGTTTAACTTTTTGAGGAGTGGCTAAATTGTTTTCCACAGCAACCGCTCCTTTTACATAGCTACCAGCATGTTTGAGGGTACATTCTTGCCAATGCTTAGTGTTGTCTATCTTTTTTATTATAGTCACCCTAGTGGCTATGTAGTGGTATCTCATTTGTAGTAATCTACACTTTTTTGATGTTGATCATATAGTGAACTCTAAAATTTTGTTTCTCTTACGTGTTTTAAGAATTGGGGAAATTTTAAAAGACTAACAGAATCAGCACGTACCTGAATGTTTTAGTCTTGACTTAACCTTGAAGGTGTTTTGATCTACTTTATTAATGCTATTCTTTAATTCTGACTATTCCAGAGGCAGCAGTTGGGCACAGCTGTAGAATTGGAAATGGCCAAGATGCTTGAGGAAAATACAAATATCCTTAAATTTGGATATCAGTTTACACAGCAGGGACCCCGAACCAGGGCAGCTAATGCGATAACAAAAAACAATGACTTAGGTAAGACTATATGCAACATCAGATTGAATTTCTGGATTGTATCAGTAAGCTCATGTGTTGGAGGAACTTCTTTTTTTACCTTTAAAATAAATTTTAAGAATGAAAGATTACTTGGCCTTTGTTTCTAAAATCTGCATGGTTGTTTTTATACTGATTGAATTAGAGATTAGTTGAAGTAAGGTTGTAGTGATTATTGGGTTAGTGGGTAAAATCTGCTTAGTGTGACAAACATATTTTACAGCTTTAAGTGGACAGTTTTCTATAACAAGCACTATAATACATGCTTCCTAGATAGAACAAATATTTCATTCAGTAGCAAGTCACCCTGTGGAGCTATTAAAACAAAGATTTCAACATTAGGAAAGCTTTTGGCCCTTCAAATCAAACAGGCTCTGAACAAAATTGGATTTTATATGATAAAATATAGAGTAATGATAGTTTTAGCCCAAGTCTTAAACAGTCAGTGGTATGTGTACCTGTGCCTCCTTCCCAGAGTCCTTAGCCAGCCCAGACGGGCTGCTGGTCTCCTGTGCACAGCCGGGTCAGTGGGCTCCCACTCTTGCACGACTCGGGTTCGACTGCTGAGGCTTGTGCTTCTGTCTGAAGTAACTTTTCCAGCCAAAGCTGAATTATGATGGTTATCATTTTGTTTTTACATGTTTCCAAAAATTGACTCCTTTTAAGTTTGGTGATTGTCCTTGAAATACTTTAAAAGATGCATTTAGCCAAGAATTAAAATAAGACTTAAAGTGATGCAGTTCTTTTAAGCTTTTGTCATATTTGAGTTTGCATTCTTTAAGGTTCCTAGAGCAGAAAAAAGTAACAGCTCCATTCCTTTAATCCAGATCACTATGAAAAGTGTTGGTTCAAACCCATTCTGTCCTTTGATGACTATAGTTGCCATAGATATTTTGGCCTTTTGCTTTTTAAGAGAGAAAAGTGGTGTGTTTTGGTGAATTGTTGATTGTTAGTATGGTTTGCAAAGTGATTAACATTCTTTTAGTTTTGGTTCACAAGTTGGCTTCTATTTTTTTCCTTCAGGTATTTAATTCTGCCTTTTAGAACAGTATTTCTCAAGTCTTACCAAACTTCACAAATAATTGGAGAGCTTTAAGAACATATAGAATATTGGCCATAAAGCAGCTACTTTTTTAACTTAGTTATACTTCATTGTAATTGTCTATTTTCAAAGACTCCATGTTTTTTGAAGGAAAGGGGCATATCGAATCCACAATTCTCTTAAAACCATGTCTGACTAAATAAATAAGGTTCTTAATTAAGATTTATTGGATGAATAAAGAAAGTGATAGAGTTTGAACTCTGCTCAAAGTTATAGATTTCTGGTAAGCAAATAAGCAAATAGCCATAAACTGAGGCCAGAAATATCCTCCATTTTCCTGTCCTCCGAAACTGCCTTAGCTTTCCCAGGATCCCACAGCGAACTTGCAGCCCAGCCACCTCTGTCACCTGCGTCCCTCCCAGCAGGAAGGAATGCCAGCAGCTGTCCTGTGGGAGCAACACAGTGAGAGCCCACGTGGGCAACAGGGATGCCAGCCATGCTCTTCTGCCCAGTGTGATGGGCGCTTTGCCCAGATTTCTATAAGAGAAGAAGGCAGATTTGGGCAGAGAGAAGATTAGGGGACAGAGGAAAACGGTAACTGTTTCCTAGGCTGCTCTGACACCGAGCAGTCGAGTAGGTGTTCATGGCCAAGTCATAGAGGATAAGGAGGCCGTGCTGAAGTTGTGGACCGACACAAAGCAGAGCTGCCGGAAAGCAAACAGCTTTGTGCTGGCAGCTCTCTAGACCCGGTGGTGTTTCATCTGATCCAAACGAGGTTTTCAGACATGGATCTCAGGCATGAAATGAGAATAAGGACATTCCTGGGGTGGGGAATTGCATGGACACAAGCTCAGATTTGAAGTAAGCCAAGATATTTATATGCTGAGAGCAGCCTGCAGGTTTTGAGCACTGACCCTCGTAGCAGGGTGCTGCCTTCAGAGTAAACTTCCAAGTACTTGCTGCCTAAAGCTGACAGAATAAAAATGTGATGTCAGCAGAGAGGGAATGCTGGTAGAAGGCACTAAAATTACATGGTTAAAGGACTGATTTCTTTGAATTTTTTATGGGAGGTCTTTGAGAGACATTATAGGCCACTGAGTGCATGATTAAAATTATACTTAAAAAAAAACCCTTTATTCTTACTACTCCTCTAGAGATACAAAATGAAATTAGTTAGGACTTATTCATAATTGACTAATCACGAAGTATTGCAAACTTGTATTGGTGGAGTGGGTTTTGGAAAGAAATTGCCAAAGAATTGTTATTAGGGCCCAATTTATAAGCCTCTCATCTAGAGGATGAACTAAGGAATTGCTGCAAGGTAAAGTGGCAATCGTGAGAAAGAGGAATTGGAAATGTTCTTTGCCCCACCTTCTGCGGTGTTGTGCTCACAGCACTCTTGGCTCGATTTTCTTTTCACTCTACACTTTGCCCTATTCTGCCCAGAGATTAAGGTGGCAATTATAAAGAATATGTTTTTCTTACATGCAGTCTAATATGTAGACACCAGAAAGAGATATCAAGGAACAAGACTTGAAACTTGTACAGAATCTCCTAGTCATGTAGGTTGTCTTCACCTTGCTAATGGTGCTAGATCACATCTTTGGTGTTTATTCTGATTTTGATAATGTCTTTCCCTCTCTCATTGTTTTCTTAGTCTCAACTGTTCATTGAAATAGTCCTACCTACTCACCATCTCTCCAGCTAAGAAGTACCACAGCTATAACAGCAAAAAGGTTATATGGCATACACGCAATATTCAATTGAACTTCGAGTCTCATATTACTATCTTACACTAGCTAACTACATAATCAATTTTTTGCTCTAGTCTGTCCTATAATCCTGCTTACAACATATTTTTCAATAATGTGTTTTGCCAGTAACATCCAGACCCTGCTACATTTCAAAATTTTCTTGGAAATGCTCTACCTAACGAATGATCTGGTTTGATACATGAATTAGGTTTGTATTTGAGGACTCAAGTCTCCATTTGTTTTTTTCTTAATATTTCAGTAAACACATGGAACTTGTTTTTCATTAATGTGGACTAAAATTAGAGCCAGTCATACATAATTAGATAAGTATGAAGATATTCATGGTAACTTGATATTTTAGTCCTACTGGTTTTATTTTCTAGCCAGCACCCAGCCAGTGGCTGGACAGGCTTTTATGCACATCACTTGAATGTCAGGTCTCGTTACTGAAGCAGCAAACAGAAAAGCCAGCAGTCAGAGAATATCATGAGCAGAGTATCTGTAGCTTGGCCAGAGGCCAGGTGTACCTATTGGCTCTTTATTTCTCTGTTAAACAGCCAGTTAGGCTGAATGAAGGCAGTCACATTCCTACCTGCTTCCATAAACAGAAGAGCATAAAATTAATAGACCAACAATCTAACTTAAACAGGAACTTACTGATAATATTATCAAAACCAGTAACACACAAAAGTCTTCTAACTATAAAAGGTAAATTGACTTCCTCCCCCTAAAACAATGACTGCCCAGGGACACAGGACCAACCTGTGGTGGGTGATGAAGCTGAGTAGTCTTTATTCTATGCTTACTACGTTCTCAGTTCTACACTAAGCAGCATGTTGTGCCTTTACTTGCATAGCCATGAGGTACTGATATCATTATTCTCCCATTATAGAGGTTGAGTTGAGGCTCAGAGAGGTTAACTTACTTACCAAAGAGCACACGACAAAAAAGTGCCAGAGCCATGAGTCACACTCTGTCACTGACTCCAAACCTGTGCTTTCTGTCCTCTCTGCATAGGAGTTGGCCACAGTGCTGAGGAGCCCAGCCTGGTGGCTCTTGGCACATGCTCTCTAGTGGCTGATGGGTGAGAGTGAAAGTAGCAAGATCCTGAAGTTGAAGACCTTGCCCTGCTATGAGCACAGCCTAGTGGTTTCAGGTCACCAGTCCATGAAGAGGCCAGCATGTCCTCAGATATATGTACCTTTCTCTACTCCATCAGCTGAACTAGGCTGACCACTTTGGCAGCCAAAGTTCATGGGAGCCAGCTATGACCTCATCACATTACTTTGCATTTGTTGTTTTGTTAGCGTCCTAAACCAGTTCATTTTGTAGGAGATGAGAATGAAAATCTGAAGAGCAGTAGCAAGGCACTTACCTTTAAAAATGACAAAAATGTGTTTCATGTGTTCTTTGACAAACTAAGATACATTGTAGTGCCTAATCAGAAGAGCATGCAGATACTTACCTTTAGTCCTTTCTATCCCAGCTACCTGAATGTCACTTCACAATTTAACACAATAATATATTAATCTTTTTTTTTTAATGGAGGTATGCATTATTTTCATAAACATGAGACAAGCACAATGACTTGAAGGCGCTTGGTGACCATTCTGTTTTAGATTTCTGACGTTGCTGCTTTGTGAGCACAGGTGAGCTTATTAGGGCAGAGTTCTCACTTGGAAGCTCCTCAGTTCTTTGCTGCTGCTGTTAATTGAGGTATATATAAATGCATGGATCTTAGTGTATAGTTCAGTGAATTTTGACATGTGTTGTACACTCATGTAACCATCATCCAGATCAAAATAACAAACATTCTGATTTTTCCCCCTTCACCTGTTTCACCCATTCCCTACTACCCCACCCGCCACCCCAGCAACCACCAGTCTGGGTCTCTGTGGTCTACTTCTGTTTTATTTGTTTTTTCATCTTCCACATGTATGTGAGATCATATATGTTTTTCTCTTTTTATGTCACTTAGCATAATATCCTCTAGATCCATCACAGTGTTGCAAATGGCAACGTTTCATTTTTTATGGCTGAATAATATTCCAGTGTATTTATGTACCGCATCTTTTTTATCCATTCATCTGTTGGTGGACACTTAGGTTGCTTCCATATTTTGGCTACTCTAAATAATGCTACAATAAACATAATGCTGCAATAGGCATATATCTTTTCAAATTAGTGATTTTGTTTACTTTGGGTACATTCCCAGGAATGGAATTGCGGGAACATATAGCATTTCTATTTTTAATTTTTTGAGAAACCTCCATACTGTTTTCCATAGTGGCTGCACCAGTTTACATTCCCGCCAACAGTGCATGAGGGTTCCCTTTCCTCCCTATCCTGACCAACACTTATTTCTTGCCTTGGCATTAGCCACTCTGGCCTGCATGAGGTGATATCTCATTGTGGTTTTGATCTGCATTTCCCTAATGACTAGTGACATGGAACATCTTTTCATATATCTGTTGGCCATCTGTAAGTCTTCTTTGGAAAAATGTCTATTCAGGTCTTTTGCTCATTTTTTAATCAGATTATTTGGGGTTTTTTTGGTGTTGAAGTGTATGAATTCTTTATATATTTTGGATATTAGTCCCTTATTGTATACATCATTTGCAAATATATTCTCCCATTCAGTAAATTATCTTTTTGTTGATGGTTTCCTTAGCTGTACAGAAGCTTTTTAGTTTGATGTAGCCCCACTTGTTTATTTTTGCTTTTGATTCCCTTGCCTGGAGAGATGTATCCAGAAAAAAATTACTCATGCTGATGTTAAAGAGTTTACTATCTATGATTTTTGCAGCCCTTCAGTTCTCAACAGGTATATGACAAACATGAAGAATGTGAATTTTTTCTTTTAATGGCCATGTGAACTGGAGATGGACATTTCATTTCTGTACAGCTGTAACTGGATTATGTGGAAACTTGTATATTACAAACAAATTAACATTGTACAAGCTAACATAGATTTTTAACATACTTTCTTTTCTTTTTCTCATAGTTCGCAAGAGACGAGTTGAAGGAGACCACCAGTAAGTTAACTAAGATATTATCTTTGGAAGACTTAAGAAGGTCACCAAGGGTCATTATGGTGATATCAGATGTAACATTTTCCTGGGTAGAAGGGAAGAGACTGGAAATTTTTTTTTTAACTACATATATCTTTTTTCTAGTTTAAGTTGTTAACCAGCTTCAAATTGTAAAATCAGTAGGTGGTATTTTGTATTTTAAAGCATTATTTCTACTTTCTGCTAAAATCAGTTTTAATTTATCTTAATTGAATTGTTTATGATGAGGCTTGGATAGAAAAATACAATCGTAAAAAAGTTTAGGAAGTAATTTTACAGAACAGTATGAACACTTTAAGGACCAATCTTTTTTAAATCAAAAAGGGATATTGCTGTATCAGAATTACTGTTGCACTCTTAGGTGCCAAGGCACTTCAAAGCTTTCCTTATTCCATGACATGGAGACTTTTCCATGTTTTAGAATATGTGAACTTGGCAAAGAGTGTGCTTGTTCCTTCTCTCAAGAAAGCAAAATGCTAGAATTTTTAAACAGACAACTCAAACTCTGATCATCTGTTTAGAAGTAAAAGCAGACCTCTAGGGGAGGGAAGATGGTCACTGAGCACCCCCGGCCACTGCACTTGTCTTATGTGTTTCAGCAACGCCTGAAGCCTTTTAAATGAAGTCATCAGCTTGGCCGGGCTACATACTTTGTTGTAAAGTATAATTATGCTTATGTCTAAATTCATTACAGTTTTTCACTTTAATAATGCAGTGTTATTTTTGTGAAAACTCATAGTAGAAGCATCGGAATAAGAAAGCTATTTCTTTCCCTATAAAAGGCTTACAACCAATTCTTGGTTATTTAGGGTCAAAGAAAATAATCTGTCATTAAACACATGAAATCAAAGATAACTAATATGATGGAGTTAGAGGAGTGTGCAAAATGGTCATTTAAACTGATGGTTGCTGTAAATTAGGAACTAGCATGTATATAAATTGTGTTGCACAGTATAGTGAAACATTCCTATGTGCCAGGCAGTATTTAATCACCATTTGTTGGAAATTTTTTAACCAATAAGGAAAACTGCTGTTTTGATTGTTTCCTTTCATCATGTACTTCTTTGTCCATATTGTGTAAAAGTAATTTCTCATAACAAAAGCTGTCTTCCTCACTTCTCTGAGTATTAAAGTGAACAACTGAGCAGTAGAGGGTTTGGATTTGTATCCCTGCCATCCCTGGGCAGCCCCTGCAGCAGAAGATGGCAGAGGCATTACAGCTGCAGAAGATGGGGGTGGGAGGGAGGAATCTAAGTGATCCTGGCCTCAGAAATTCAGGCCTTCCTGTATTCATTTACAGGGAGATTTTTCTAAATGGAAGAATCTCATTTCAGAGAATGGGGAGAGGTCTGTTGTTAATTTATTGTTAACTTTTTGAAATTGGATTACAAAATGTCTGCTCCTTCAGCTTGGGCTGGACAGTTGATCTAATAGACTAGGCAGCTTCTTGTATACTTTGGCAATAAGCTTTCTTAACAGGCAAAGCTTCTCTTTTAAGAACTGGAAGCATTTGCTTTTTTTCAGTTAGTATCCAGTGTTTTAAAGGGGCCAAAGATTGACTTTGCACTGTATTTTTCCATTGCAGTTAATGGGCCACTGATTCCCCCCACACCCAAATTATCAAGCCTCTCTCCTTCCCTCCCTCTCTCTGTTTCTCTGTCCTTTTCATATACAACTTTGGAAATGTACTTGATTTGAGAGACTGCACTGTTTCTGCAGGGTAGGGGAGTCAGCATGGAGCAGGTATGTAAGGCCAGCAATACACTTTCAGCAAGGCTCCCTCACTTGCATTCTCCTGTAAGTCAGTAAATTGTTATATATTACCCCTTCCTCCCATAAGTCTTTTTTAAATGTGGATAGATGGGACCCTACTAAAATTGTGTATCATACTTATGGGTAATATCTTTTTCATATACTTATCAAAGTGTGAAGTTGTTTTGCTTGTGCCATTCCAGTTTTGAGCTGCAATAGTTCATTGTTGTAATTGAAGAAAAGATTTCTTCATAAATAACTTTAAAGATGAACACATACAACTGAATATAGATAATCTTTCAATAATTGTAATTATAAGGGAGAAATTGATGTTTACTTTGATCTTTAAAACTGTGGCACCTCTTAACCTTTTAGTAACTTTAAGTATTTCTATATTGCTTAGATATTTTATGAGATTAGCTTTGAGAAATAGTCTTGATTTTTAAACCAAAGATTTTCTAAAACCTTAAGTTCTAGTCTAAACCAATTTAAATTTAATCTGGTTATCTAATCAAAGACAATTTTTTCCATTTTTAAATTGCTATTTTTTAAAAGCTTTTAATTACCCATTTTATAAACTTTATATTCATATTTGTCTGAAGTTCTAATTTTTCCAGTATGTCTACATGCAACTTTATGTATTAAAAATAATATTAATGACTAATATTGATATTATTAAAATGGATTTTGGTGCTGTACACTTGTAGCTAAAGCCTAGTAGAAATCTAAAGTATAGGTGAAATACATTTTCTAAGGGTGCCTGTCATTTAAGACCAAATAAACATTTTGTGTTTTAACAAATTAGCTGTTTATAAGAGATTTTAAGGAGAATTACCTTTTTCATTAAATTGCAAATTCTTGTTATTTGAATGAAATAACCTACTTGCTTTGTGTGATAAGTGCACTCTGGAAAAGTTACATGTAAATAGAACTTTGTAAATTATTTTCCCTTTGACAGCATCTGATGTGTTTTCATTTAAAAAGAGGAGTCTGTGGTAAAATAAAAATTATGAAAGAAAAATGCTTTGATAAAATGTTAGCCATATTCTATTGTACATTATATTTAACCCTTGCTGCTGTTAAAGTAAGCTTTAAAAGATTCCTGAGGTTTCATAAAGTCTTATACTTTTGGTTCTGTGTTCCCAGAGCTGCCTCACTTTTTCCTTATAAAACCAGGAACCACTGTTACCTTTCAGCGATCTGAGGATCGCTGTTTCTACCAACTTCGATTCTGTTCAACTGTCTTACAAGGCCACTTCACTTTTAAAGAAATTTTTTTCAAGTTTGATTGATATAATTGAATTATACATTATATTAATAACTGTATTAGTTTAAGGTGTACAACATAATGATTAGATATATGCATATATCATGAAATAATCACTACAATAAGTTTAGTTTTAACATCTATCACCTCCCACAGTTAAAAAATTATTTTTCCTTGTGATAAGAACTTTTAAGATCTACTCTTTTAGCAACCTTCAAATATACAATACAGTATTACTATAGTCACTATGCTATACTACATCCCCAGGACTTACTTATCTTTTAACTGAAAGTTTACCTTTTGATGACCTTCACCCATTTCACCTACCCGTCACCCCTATTTCTGATAACTGCCAATTTGGTCTTGTTTCTGTGAGTTCAGTATTTATAGATTCTCATATAAATGAGATCATATAGTATTTGTCTTTCTCGGTCTGCTTTATTTCACTTGGCATAATGCCCACAAGCCACTTTGCTTTTGAATAGTAGAAACTGAAGATATGGCACCCACCAGAACCAAACACATGGGTGTGCCCAAGCAACTCCTGTCGCTACCTCAGAGGAGGGCTGCAAGTCCTTGGTTCTAAACACCTTTAGAACTGCCCATCAGCTCTCACTGAAGCACTCATGTTTCTAAATATTTCTCACCAAAAGACTTGCTTTCCAAAAAAACCCACTATTTTTAAATTGAGAAAATATATTTATAAATAGATCTTTATACACATAATATCATTTTAATATGGGCCTTTCTTACGTTGATTTTTCTGCATTATACTTGAGCTCCATAAGTTCTTCCCTCTGAAAAGTGAAACTGGCAAATTTTTATAATAAAACATTTATAACATTTTATTAATGTTAAACTCTTAATTGCAGTCTGATCATGCAGAGGAGCCAATCTTACAGGTTACCTAGGAAAAAAGACATACATTAACTAAGTAAACTACTTGTAAGCCATTACTAACTATTTTAGAAAGCCTTTACTGACATATAAAGAATGCTACTTTGGGCACCTGCTCTAGTGGGTAGATAAGAATAGATAATAAGACTGTTAAACACAACCAGCTATTTTGTTAACATTGTGGTACAAGTTCATAAGTTTTTAAGATAATCAGACATGTATGTCAATTTTAACCCCTTTAATAACCCCTTAACTCCCTTTCTACACACTGTCAGTATGTTTTAATTGCTGCAAAGTAATTGACCTAAAATTTTTCTGTCAGATATCATAGTCCATATTTATACATTCAGAAAGTAAGGTTTAAGAACAAGTGCTGGGTGCTTCTTAGTAGGTAAAAATGACAATTTGTAGAAGTTTACATTTCACCTCCACTCAGAAAAAAAGTTTTTGATTTAGTTTCAACTTTTTCAGATCTGCCTGCTTAAGAATCATTTAAAAATAATTGCATTCATAGATGTGCAAATACATACACAGCATAAGAACCTATGTAATTTCAATAAATGCCCACTATTTTTTTTCAGTCTTTTGGATGAATTATATCAGTTTTAATTATACTTAAGAGATTGAAATTGACCTTTGTAACAGTGCATTATGCTATTATGAAGTCAGGTATTTAAACATTTTTTAATAGAAAATATTCAAAATGCTATAAATGTTTATTTTTTCAATTTCTATAAATATAAAAGCAGTGAATTTTATAATACTGGTATTTAAATTTTAACCTAGTTCATAATAGCACAGTGAAGTTTCTTTTGAAGACTATGTACTATAAGCATTTAGAACTTATCACTAGGTGGAATAATTAATGTCAATAAAGTTTATCAAATATCCTGTAGACTTGGACTTGAAAAATCCTTTTAGTTCCTTTGTTCTAAAGTTCATTCCTTACATATCTCTTTAAAAACAAGTTTATTAATTTCCCTGTTATTCTATCCCACCCTATTAAGTTAAACTATATAAAATTGTCAAAACTTGACCATTTTTACCCATAGGAACAGTAATTTCATATGGTTGAGTCTCATATTGTCAGTACTCAGTCTGGTCTGTCCATAATATTGAACTGAGTTGACAAATGTTAAGAAACAGGGTACTATGATACAGTGCATTCTTGACCCAATGGAACCCAATCCTGCTAATAAACTGTGTTATTTTTACAGTAAAGCAAAAACATCACTCACCTATCTCCACCAACCAAGAGAGAAAATCTGTGAGAGGTGTGATAAGTTTGAAGAAACTTATAATAATAAGTGTCAAATAATGGAAATTTTTCAGAGTTCTGAAACTCAGGGAATGAAAGCTTTTCCTTGAAAATTAATGTTGGCTAGCCTCCCAAGGATGGAAGTCAGGCTTCCACTTATGTACAGGAGGCCTTGATGCTTGCCCTTTTGGTGAGTTGGAAGGTCAGGCACTTGAGTTATCAAGTAACTCCAGCTCCTGAAAGTTTGTGTGGACATGGTGCCAGGAACTGTGTTCCTGAGGTGACAGTGCCCTCATGCTCAGCCCAGTGTCATCCTCCTCTTATAGGTACCAAATAATGGGGGTGGCTGACTACATGTGGGTCGAAAATTGCCAAGTATCTTTTGTCCTTCAAATGTTAGGCTTTCCTACATGTCTGCAATGATTGAAGCCTTAGAAATCACAGCCCAATTCCCCCACCCATTCCTATTTGCAAACATAGGCAGAGCCTTATGGTAGCCCCTATAAAGAACAGCCGACCTTATGATTAAATTGTGGTAGTACCTCTCATATTCTGAATGAGTCTCTAAAATTGCCTTTCAGGAGCTAGTGCTAATTATGGATGTGTTTGCTACATGACCATGAAATTATGCTTTAAAAGTATCAAAGGGAGGAGTAGGGATCCAAGATGGAAGCAAGGAAGAGACTGAACTCACCTCCTCCCACATACACACCAAATCTACACTTACTGCACAGCAATTCCTCCTGAAGAAGTGAGGGCTGACTAAAATAGCTTCTGCACAACAAAGACCACATAGAGAACTGCAGAAGAAATGGAAACATGGTAATAACAGGAACCTCACCCCCAATGCTAGGAACTACACTAGGGAGAGAGAGCACTGAGGAACTCATGCACAGATTCACTCTCTCTGGGGCACAGGGGGAAAAAACAGTATAAAGGGCAACTGGAATATAAGGGAAGGAAACCCATTTACTAACCCAAGAATATCTCCCAGATGATGGGAGCACTGCTGGAACTCTCTCCAGTGTTGGAGGTGCTGGTGAGCACCACTGTTAACACCTCCACCTCCATAGTGCAGACAGGAACAGAGTCCACATGTTTGCCAGACTGCCACCTTAGGGAGCCCTGGGCCTCTAGCCGTATCAGTTGCAGGTGTTCTCCTACGTGCAGTCCACACAGGGGATGTTCCTACACAAGATGACTACTTCAAGACAGAGAGGTACCTGTTTCACCTAATTCATAGAAACAAACACAGAAAGTCAAATAAAATGAGAAAAGAATATATTCCAATTGAAAAGGCAAAACTTAAAAAAGTATTAAGTGAAATGGGGTTAAGCAATCTACTTGACAAAGAGTTCAAAATAATAAAGATGCTCACTAGAGTTGAGAGAATGGATGAACTCAGAATCTCAACAAAGGGATAGAAATTTTTTGAAAACCTACTAAAGTATACAATAACTGAAATGAAAATACACTAGAGGGAATCAATAGATAGAGGATGCAGAATGGACCAGTGTTCTGGAAGGCATGGTAATGGAAAGCACTAAAACTGAACAGCAAAAAGAGAAAAAAAAGTACTTTTAATGGGAATAGTTTAAGGAACCTCTAAAACATCAAGCATACTAACATTCACATCATAAAGATCCCATAAGAAAAATAGAAAGGAGCAGAAAACTTATTTGAAGAAATAATAGCTGAAAAATTCCCTAATCTGTTGAAGGAAACAGACATCCAGTTCCAGGAAGCACAGAGAGCCCCAAACAAGGTCAATCCAAGGATGTCCACACCAAGATATATACAATTAAAATGGCAGATTAAAGATAGAATCTTAAAGCAGTAAGAGAAAAGCTCTAGTTACATATAAGGGAAACCCTGTAAGGCTATCAGCTGTTTTTTCAACATGAACTGCAGGTCAGAAGAGAATGACAAAACACATTCAAAGTGATGAAAGGAAAAACCTACAACCAAAAATACTCTACCTGGCAAGGTTATCATTCCGAATTGAAGGAGAGAGGAAGAGTTTCCCAAACAAAAGATAAAGGAGCTTACCACCACTAAGCCTGCCCTATTAAAAATGTTTAAAGGGACTATTTTAAGTGAAAAACAAAAAGCTGTAACTAGAAGTGAGAAAATTATGAAAGGAAAAATATTCCACTTTATATTAGTAGGTCACCACTTTATAAAGCTTTTATGAAGTTCAAAAGACAAAAGTAGTAAAATCAATTGTATGCAGAAAATACAAGGGATACAGAAAATACAAAGATGTAAATTATGACATATACATAAAACATGAGAAGGAAATAATTTAAAAATCTTTTAGAATGTGTTTGAACTTAAGAAACCATCAACCTAATACAGATTGCTATATACATAAGATGTTATGTATGAACCTCATGGTAACCAAAAACCTGTAATAGGTACACAAAAAATAAAGAGAAAGGAATCCAATCATAACACTAAAGAAAGTCAATCACACACAAGGGAAGAAAGCAAGATAAAAATAACAGAAAAGAAGTACAAAAACAACCAGAAAACAACAAATGACAATACATACCTATCAATAACTACTTTAAGTGTAAATGGACAAAATGCTCCAATCAAAAGACATAGGATAGCTGAATGGATGAAAAACAAGACCCATCTATATGCTGCATACAAGAGACCCTATTCAGACCTAAAGACACATTCAGACAAAGTGAAGGGATGGAAAAAGATATTACATGCAAATGGAAGAGAAGAAAAAAACTGGGGTAGCAATACTTATATCAGACAAAGTAGACTTCAAAACAAAGTAACAAAACACAAAGGCATTACATAATGATAAAAGGATCAATATAACAAGATATAATAATTATAAATATCTATGCACCCAAAAGAGGAACACCTAATATCTAAAGCAAATACTAACAGACATAAAGGCAGAAATTGGCAGTAATACAGTAATAGTAAGTGACTTTACATCTACTTACACAACTGGACAGATCATCTACACAGAAAATCAACAAAGAAATACCATGGTTTGAATGACACATTAGAACAGATGGACTTAGCAGAAGATACACAAAATATTCCATCCAAAATCAGAATATCCATCTTTTCAAAAGCACATGGAACATTCTCCAGGACAGATCATGTTAGGCCACAAAAGTCAATTAATTTAAGAAGGTTGAAATTGTATTAAGTACCTTTTCTGATCACAAAATATGAAACTAGAAATCAAAAGAAAAAAACAACAACATGGAGGCTAATCACCACACTACTAAACAACCAAAGGGTCAATAAAGAAAACAATGAAGGAATTAAATACAGAGACAAATTTTGAAAAACAGTTCAAAATCTGTAGAATGCAGCATTAGAAGTTCTAAGATGGAAGTTTATAGCAATACAGGCCAACCTTAAGAAAAATCACAACCTAACCTTCACACCCCAAAAAACTAGAAAAAAGAATAAAGCCCAAAGTTAATAGAAGGAAGAAAATAAAGATCAGAGTGAAAACAAATGAAATAGACTTCAAACACAATGGAAGGGATCAATGAAACTAAGAGCTGGTTCTTTGAAAAGATAAACAAAATTGATAAATCTTTAGCCAGAGTCATCAGGAACAGGGCTAAAATAATATAAAAAAAATAAAGAGGAAAAGTCACAACCAACACTACAGAAATACAAAAGATTATAAGAGAAATCTGAAAAATTATATGCTTACAAGTTGGATAACCTAGAAGAAACAGATAAATTCCTAGAAATATACTATCCTCCAAGACTGAACAGGAAGAAACAAAATCTAAACAAATGAATTACTAGTATCAAAATTGAACTAGTAATCAAAATCTCCCAGCAAACAGGACTAGATGGCTTCAAAGGTGAATGCTACATTAAGAGTTAATATCCTTCTGAAACTATACCAAAAAATAGAAGAGGAAGTAATGCTTCCAAATTCTCTACAAGACCAACATTACTCTGATACCAAAACCAGACAGACACCACAAAAAATGAAAATTATAGACCAGTATTCCTGCTGAACATAGATGCAAATCTCAAGAAGATATTAGAAAATCAAATTTCAAAAACATGAAAAATATTATTCACCATGATCAGGTGGCATCTATACTACGCAAGGATGCAAGGGTAGTTCAAGATTTGTAAATCAGTCAACATAATATACCATATTAACAAAAGGAAGGATAAAAATCATATGATCATCTCAACAGATGCTGAAAAAGCCTTTGATAAAATTAAACATCCATTCATGGTAAAAACTCTCAACAAAAATGAGTGTAGAGGGAACATATCTCAACATAACAAAGGCCATATATAACAAACCACAGCTAACATCATGCTCAATGGTGAAAAGCTAAAAGCTTTTCCTCCTAAGATCAGGAATAAGGATGTCTACTCTCACCACTCTTACTCAACATAGTACTGGTAGTCTTAGCCACATCAATCAGGCAAGAAAAAGAAATTAAAAAACAAATCAGTAAAGTAAAAGTAAAACTTTCACTATTTGCAGATGACATGATAGTATATTTGGAAAACCCAAAGGATTCCACCAAAAAACTATTAGACTAAGTGAATTCACTAAAGTTGTAGGATACAAAAATCAATATACATAAATATATTGTATTTCTATATACTAAAAGTGCACTAGCAGAAAAAGAAAAATCAATCCCATTTTCAATTGCATCAAAAATAGTAAAATACCTAGGAGGTGAAAGACCTGTACTCTGAAAGCTATAAAACACTGATGAAAGAAATTAAAGATGACACAAATAAATGAAAAGATATATCATGCCCATGGATTGGAAGAATACTATTAAAGTGTCTATTCTACCCAAAGCAATCTAGAGATTCAATGCAATGCCTATCAAAATACCAAAGATATTTTTTACAAAATTAGAACAAATGATCCTAAAATGTTCATGGAGCCACAAAAGACTTTGAATAGCCAAAGCAGTCTTGAGAAAGAAGAACAAAGTTGGATGTATCATGCTCCCTGATTTCAAACTATAGCACAAAGCTACAATAACCAAAACAGCATGGTACTGGCACAAAAGCAGACTCAGGTCAGTGGAACACAATAGAGAACCCAGAAATAAAACCATGCCTCAATTCAAAGCAGAGAAGAATATACAGTGGGGAAAAAGAGGGTCTCTTCAATAAATGCTATTGGGGAAACTGGACACTACACAAAGAATGAAAGTGGACCACTTTTTTACTCCATATACAAAAATTAAAAACCTAAATATAAGACATGAAAACATAAAAATCCTAAAGAAAACATAGGCAGTAACTCTTGGACATCAACCTTGGCAACTTTTTTCTGGATATGTCTCCACAGGCAAGGGGAACAAAAGCAAAAATAACCAAGTGGGACTACATCAAACTACAAAGCTTCTGCACAGCAAAGGAAACTATCAACAAAACAAAAAGATAACCTACTGAATTGGAGAATATATTGCAAATAATATATCCTGCAAGGGATTAATATCCAAAGTTTATAAAGAACACATACAACTTAACACCAAAAAACCCCACAAATAATCCAGTTAAAAAGTGGGTAGAGGACTGAATAGATTTTTTTCCAAAGAAGACTTACAGATGGCCAATACACGAAAAGATGCTCCACATTACTAATGAGGGAAATGCAAATCAAAATCACAATGAGATCACCTCAAACCAGTCAGAATGGCTAGTATCAAAAAGACAAGAATAACAAATGTTGGTGAGGATGTGAAGAAAAGGGGACCCTCCTACAGTTGATGGGAATGTAGGAGGGTTCATCTGAAAAATAATATGGAGTTTCCTCAAAAAACTTAAAATACAACTGCCATATGACTCAGTAATTCCACTTCTGGGTATTTATGTGAAGAAAAGAAAAACACGAATTCAAACATACGTGTATTTCAATGTTACTGCAGCACTATTTACAATAGTCAAGATTTGGAAGGAACCTAAGTGTCCATCAGTAGATGAACAGGTAAAGAAGATGTGGTACATATACCAATAGAATATTAGCCATAAAAAATGAAATCTTGCCATTTGCAACAATATGGATGGACCTAGAGGGTATTATGCTAAGTAAAATAAGTCAGAGAAAGACAAATACCATATGATTTCCCTTATATGTAGAATATAAAAAACAAAACCAAAAACAAAAACACCAGAAACAGACTCATACATACAGAGAACTGATGGTTGCCAGAGAGGCAGGGGTGGGTAAAACAGGTAAAGGGGATCTGGAGGCACAAACTTCCAGTTATAAATAAGTCTTTGGGATGAAAAGTACAGCATAGGGACAATGGTCAATAACACTAATAACCTTGTACAGTGACTAATGCTAACTACATTTATTGTGGTGAGTATTTCATAATGTGTGTGTCAAGTCACTATGTTGTACACTTGAAACCAATACAGTGTCAACTATCACAATTAAAAAAAAAAAGAATTTGTAGGTCCTGTACAGCACTTAGCACTCAGTATCCAGTTAGCCCTCCTGGGCTGCACTGGCTCTGACAAGGTCACAGGGTGATGGAAAGTTAGCACCGTGCCAACAGAGATGTCCTGCCTAGACCCCACCGAGGCAGAATAGGGAGGATGTCCTGGAGGAGGAAATACCTGGGCTGAACCTAAGCCCACCTCGGGCCAGCCAGGAGCATGGAGTGGAGCAGAGCAGTAGGAATCACAAAAACCTGACATCAGAGCAGTTACCAAAATAAACACGTCTTTGGGGGGAAAACCTAATTTTCTAAAGTCACAGACTTGCTTCGCATTTTTTATTCACAACTAGGATTATATGAAAGGAACTCAATTCATCATTTCAAGCAAAAGAATCATTCCTTCACCATTTTAAAATAAACTGTTGAAAACTGTATGTAACAAGTCCACCCTGTAGGCTTCAGTCATCCTCTTCCTCTTCGCCCCCTGCTTTCCTCTTTCTGGAGGGTTCACCTCCTGAACAGATACGAGAGACAAGATGTAACATTCAATATGGGACATTTCTCGAAATTTTGTCTAAAGTCGTTGTGAGCTGACGGAGAAACCAGCGCTGCCCATTAGAACCTGAGCCCTGCCGGGGCGACCTGTGACCACAGAGACCATCTCTAGCAGGCCAGGCAGCTGGAGCCCAGGCATCCCCTGGGCAGTGATGAGGGCCAGAGGCACGTTTCCCTCTCACCCCATGCTGACGGGGATTCCTATCATGTTCCTTAAAATACATTCCTCTGCTTCCTCAGTACTTCACTTTCTCTATCTAAAACTTGACATTTAAAGGAA
>JAQQAC010003584.1:6548126-6564870 GCA_029783875.1 Phataginus tricuspis | reverse complement strand
CATGGAGGACAGGAGAGCCGCGTCCCTCGGAGGGAAGGTGGGAGCGGGAGCGCCGTGCGCAGCGTCCAGAGGGAGCCCCGCGCCGAGGTGCCCAGGCTGAGACCCGTCGGCGCGGCGCAGGCCAGCGGCTTCCCCTGGCTCCTCCCTTGGCTCTCACACGCACACACCAAATACATCCCGTGCGCTACCTGCCCCGGTGAATGTCACTGAAGGGAAAGGCTGTGCCGGCCAGCAGGGCAGCACACACAAGGCTTTCAGGCCTTTCAGAGATGCACTGGCCAAGAGGAATTAATACGCTGGCCTCCCGCTTTACATCGTGGTCTCACGTTGGCTTTGGGAGCCAAGTGACCAATGACTCCCTGAGGAACAGCAACTTGTAGTACAGGTGACAAAACAGTATGAGAAACAGCCTATGGACCCTGGGGAGCTGCATTTCAAAACATGTCATTCAGGGAGTTCCGGGAAGATGTTGGCATGAGCAGGGGGGTGGAAATCTCCTCCCAAAACCATATATATTTATGAAAATACAACAAATACAACTATTCCTAAAAGAGAGACCAGAAGATACAGGACAGCACCCAGCCTGCATCTACACCTGAGAGGACTTGACACCCTGTGAGGCGGGTAAGATATGGAGTTGCAACCAGCACGACCCAAGCATTCCCCCACCCAAGCGCACCGGCGGGAGGTGAGGATTCAGAGCTGGGAGGGAGAGAAAGTATAGGCCCGCGAAATAACCAGCCCTGGGGATCTGCGCCAGGAGTGCTGACACACATCGCATGGTGCATCAGAGATTGGAGAGGGTGCAGGATGTGAGCCGGGGACGCGCCTGCACCTTGCAGCCGGCTCCCCAGGACAAAAGAAAAGCGTGCGCTTTTTTTTTAGCGGTCTTAAAGAGATAGGGGCCCAATGGAGGAGCAGGATTATCCCAGCACACTCGGCCTAGCAGGCTGGGCGTCCTGGGGAATTTTGGACCCCTTGGCTTGCGACTAGGAAAAAGTAGCCCTATGGAGATTTCCCACAGAGATCAACAGCCTCTCATTTGTTCCCACCCCAGCCAGAGCTACAAAGGGCCCAGCGGAGCAGGGCAGCCGTGGCTGTGGAATAGTGGAGCAACAGTGCCACCTACAGCATCCTCACAGAATCTAATCCCGGTAGACATTTTTTTGTTTGTATGTTTGTTTGTTTTTTTGGTGTGTTTTTTCTCTCTTTTCCTTTCTTTTCGTTTCTTTCTTTCCTTTCTCTTCTCTTTCTCTTCTTTCTTTTTTTTCCTTTTTTTTAAATCTTAAAGAGTCCAGCTGACATACGTGGCACCTACCAGCGACCACTTCCATCACCGTGAAAAGACAGAGGAATATGGTACAAATAAACCTTATCCAGATCCAGACACCAGAGAGGGAGTCTAAAGGGATGATAATGCACAATCTTCCTGAAAAATAATTCAGATTAAACTCATAACCATACTGATAGATCCACAGAGAAATATGCAAGAGCTGAGGGAGGAAGTGAGGGAAGTGAGGAAAGACAATGCAGAAATGAGACAAGTGATCAACAGGCTTAGCAGCAGACTGGACAAGATGCAAGAGACTGTTAAAGGAATAGAAATCAGAGAACAGGAATACAGAGACGCTGAGGCAGAGAGAGATAAAAGGATCTCAAGGAATGAAATAATATTAAGAGAACTGTGTGACCAATCCAAATGGAACAATATTCGCATTATAGGAGTACCAAAGGAAGAAGAGAGAGAAAAAGGGATAGAAAGGGTATTTGAGGAAATAATTGCTGAAAACTTCCCCATGCTGGGGAAGGAAATAGTCTCGCCCTCCACGGAAGCCCACAGATCTCCCAACACAAGGGACCCAAGGAAGACAACACCAAGACACACAATAATTAAAATGGCAAAGATCAAACATAAGGACAGAGTATTAAAGGCAGCTAGAGAGAGAAAAAAAAAAACCTACAAAGGAAAACCCACCAGACTATCATCAGACTTCTCAACAGAAACCTTACAGGACAGAAGGGAATGGCATGATATATTTAATGTGATGAAACAGAAGGGCCTCAAACAAAGAATACTGTATCCAACACAATTATCATTTAAATATGATGGAGGGATTAAACAATTTCCAGAGAAGCGAAATCTGAGAGAGTTTGCCTCCCATAAACCACTTCTACAGGATATCTTAAATGTACTGCTCTAGATGGAAGCACTCCTAAGACTAAAAAGATGTCACCAGATAAAATAAAATCATAGCAAAGAAAGCAGACCACCCAAATACTAACTAAAGGCAAAGAATAAAACACCTAGTATATAAAGAATGGAGGAGGAAGAATAAGAAGAAATAAAGAAACATCAGACTGCGTTTACAATAACTTAACAAGAAAGTTAAGTTAGATTGTCAGATAGTAAAGAAGCAACCCTTGAAACTTTGGTAACCACGAATCTAAAGCCAGCAATGGTAATAAGTACATACCTATCAATAATCACCCTAAATGTAAATGGACTGAATGCACCAATCAAACACAGAGTAACAGAACGGATAAAAAAGCAAGACCCATCTCTTACAAGAGACTCACCTCAAACCCAAAGATATACACAGACTAAAAGTGAAGGGATGGAAAAGGATATTTCCTGCAAACAACAAGGAGAAAAAAGCAGGAGTTGCAGTATTTGTATCAGACAAAATAGACTTCAAAACGAAAAAGTAGCAAGAGATAAAGAAGGACATTACATAATGATAAAGGGGTCAGTCCAACAAGAAGATATAACCATTATAAATATATATGCACCCAACACAAGGGCGCCAGCATATGTGAAACAAATACTAACAGAATTAAAGGAGGAAATAGAAAGCAATGCATTCATTTTAGGAGACTTCAACACACCACTCACTCCAAAGGACAGATCACCCAGACAGAAAATAAGTAAAGACACAGAGGCACTGAACAACACACTATAACAGATGGACCTAACAGACATCTACAGAACTCTACAACCAAAAGCAACAGGATACACATTCTTCTCGAGTGCACATGGAACATTTTCCAGAATAGACCACATACTAGGCCACAAAAAGAACCTCAGTAATCTCAAAAATATTGAAATCCTACCAACCAACTTCTCAGATCACAAAGATATAAAACTAGAAATAAATTTTAGAAAGAAATCAAAAAGGCTCACAAATACATGGAGACTTAACAACATTCTCCTAATTAATCAATGGGTAAACGACCAAATCAAAACAGAAATCAAATAATATATAGAGACTAATGACAAGAACAACACAAAGCCACAACTTCTGTGGGACGCAGCAAAGGCAGTTCTAAGAGGAAAGTATATTGCAATCCAGGCCTATTTAAAGAAGGAAGAACATTCCCAAATGAACAGTCTAAAGACACAATTACTGAAATTGGAAAAAGAAGAACAAATGAGGCCCAAAGTCACCTGAAGGAGGGACATAATAAAAATCAGAGAAGAAATAAATAAAATTGAGAAGAATAAAACAATAGAAAAAATCAATGAAACCAAGAGCTGGTTCTTTGAAAAAATAAACAAAATAGATAAACCCCTAGCCAGACTCATTAAGAGAAAAAGAGAATCTACACACATAAACAGAATCACAAATGAGAAAGGAAAAATAACGACGGACCCCACAGAAATACAAAGAATTAGAAGAGAATATTATGAGAATCTATCTGCTAACAAGATGGAAAACCTAGAAGAAATGGACAACTTCTTAGGAAAATACAACCTTCCAAGACTGACTAAACAAGAAACAGAAAAACTAAACAGAACAATTGCCAGCAAAGAAATTGAAGCGGGAATCAAAAAACTACCCAAAAACAAAAACCCCCGACCAGATGGATTCACCTCTGAATTCTACCAGACATATAGAGAAGAAATAACACCCATTCTCCTTAAAGTTTTCCAAAAAATACAAGAGGAGAGAATACGTCCAAACTCATTCTATGAAGCCAGCATCACTCTAATGCCAAAAGCGGGCAAAGACCTCACCAAAAAAGAAAATTACAGACCAATATCCCTGATGAACGTAGATGCAAAAATACTCAACAAAATACTAGCAAACCGAATTCAAAAATACATCAAGAGGATCATACACCATGATCAAGTGGGATTCATCTCAAGGATGCAAGGATGGTACAACATTCGAAAATCCATCAACATCATCTAACACACCAACAAAAAGAAGAGCAAAAACCACATGATCATCTCCATAGATGCTGAAAAAGCATTTGACAAAATTCAGCATCCATTCATGATTAAAACTCTCAACAAAATGGGTATAGAGGGCAAGTACCTCAACATCATAAAGGCCATATATGACAAACCCACAGCTAACATCATACTTAACAGCGAGAAGCTGAAAACTTTTACCTAAGATTGGGAACAAGACAGGGATGCCCACTCTCTCCACTGTTATTCAACATAGTACTGGAGGTTCTAGCCACAACAATCAGACAAAACAAAGTCATACAAGGCATCCAGACTGGTAAAGGAGAAGTCAAGTTGTTACTATTTGCAGATGACATGATACTGTACATAAAATACCCTAAAGACTCCACTCCAAAACTACTAGAACTAATATATGAATTCAGCAAAGTTGCAGGATACAAAATTAACACACAGAAATATATTGCTTTCCTATACACTAATGATGAACTAACAGAAAGAGAAATCAGAAAAACAATTCACAATTGCATCAAAAAGAATAAAATACCTAGGAATAAACCTAACCAAGGAAGTGAAAGTCCTATACTCTGAAAACTACAAGACACTCCCAAGAGAAATTAAAGAGGACACTAACAAATGGAAATGCATCCCATGCTCTTGGCTAGGTAGAATAAATGTTGTCAAAATGGCTATACTACCTAAAGCAATCTACAGATTCTATGCAATGCCTATCAAAATACCAACAGCTTTCTTCAATGAACTGGAATAAATAATTCTAAAATTCATATGGAACCACAAAAGACCCCGAATAGCCAAAACAATCCTGAGAAGGAGGAATAAAACAGGGGGAATTACGCTCCCTGACTTCAAGCTCTACTACAAAGCCACAGTAATCAAGACAATTTGGTATTGGCCCAAAAACAGACCCACAGATCAGTGGAACAGAATAGAAAATCCAAACATTAACCCAAACATATACAGCCAACTAATATTTGATAAAGGAGCCTTGGATATACAATGGGGAGATGACAGCCTCTTCAGCAGCTGGTGTTGGAAAAACTGGACAGCTACATGTAAGAGAATGAAACTGGACTACTGTCTAGCCCCATACACAAAGGTAAACTAAAGGTGGATCAAAGACCTGAATGTAAGTCATGAAACCATAAAACTCTTAGAAAATAACATAGGCAAAAATCTCTTGGACATAAACATGAGTGATTTCTTCATGAATATATCTCCCCAGACAAGGGAAACAAAAGCAAAAATGAACAAGTGGGACTATATCAAGCTGAAAAGCTTCTGTACAGCAAAGGACACCATCAGTAGAACAAAAAGACATCCTACAGTATGGGAGAATATATCCATAAATGATGTATCCGATAAGGGGTTGACATCCAAAATATATAAAGAACTCACGCACCTCAACAAACAAAAAGCAAATAATCCAATTAAGAAATGGGCAGAGGACATGAATAGACACTTCTCCAAAGAAGAAGTTCAGATGGCCAACAGGCACATGAAAAGATGTTCCACATCGCTAATCACTAGAGAAATGCAGATTAAAACCACAATGAGATATCATCTCATCCCAGTGAGGATGGCCAACATCCAAAACACAAAACAACAAGAAATGTTGGTAAGGATGTGGAGAAAAGGGAACCCTCCTACACTGCTGGTGGGAATGTAAGCTAGTTCAACCATTGTGTAAAGCATTATGGAGGTTCCTCAAAAAACTCAAAATAGAAATACCATTTGACCCAGGAATCCCACTCCTAGGAATTTACCCGAAGAATGCAGCAGCCCAGTTTCAAAAAGACAGATGCACCCCTATGTTTATTGCAGCACTATTTACAATAGCCAAGAAATAGAAACAGCCTAAGTGTCCATCAGTAGATGAATGGATTAAGAAGAGTGGTACATATACACAATGGAATATTATTCAGCCATAAGAAGAAAACAAATCCTACCATTTGCAACAACATGGATGGAGTTAGAGGGTATTATGCTCAGTGAAATTAGCCAAGCCGAAAAAGATAAGTACCAAATGATTTCACTCATATGTGGAGTATAAGAACAAAGAAAAAAACTGAAGGAACAAAACAGCAGCAGACTCACAGAACCCAAAAACGGACTAATAGTTACCAAAGGACTAGGGAAGATGGGTGGGAAGGGAGGGATAAGGGGGAAAAGGGGGCATTACGATTAGCAGATGTAATGTTGGGGGGGCACGAGGAGGGCTGTACAAGTCAGAGAAGACAAGTAGTGATTCTACAGCATCTCACTATGCTGATGGACAGTGAGTGTAATGGGGTTGGTGGGGGGGACCTGATGAAGGGGGTAGTTTAATAACCATAATATTGCACATGTAATTGTAGATTAATGATACCAAAATAAATTCAAAACACAAAACAAAACATGTCAATCAGAGCTGAGCTGGGCTTTCCACACAACCTCTCCGCCTGTTGCTCTTTGACTGCGAGTAACAATACATCAATACGAATAGTTACCGAAAGGTGAGCTTGGATTTAAAGATGGCTTGTCCTTGGAGACCAGTGCCTTCCCTAACGAACAGGTGGTTGAGATTGTCTTGCAGTGGGATTTTGTAGACATCAAACACTTCACTGCCTAAATGCAAGGACAGGCTGGAAATGAGAAATAGTTCAGGTTATTAGGGTGGATATTTAATGAATCCTGTGGCTTCCATTGTGCCTCATCAGCTTTACTTAAAATGCTGGGGAACTGCAGGAGCCTGGCCTCATACTGAATTCATAAGAAAAATGAAGAAAAGATACAGTGAATAACTAACCTATCTCCTTTTAAAGTAAAAGGTAGTGAAATCCACCCTGTTTTCAACTTGAAATATAATCGTCATTTTCCCAATCTCTACCACTTCATTAGTGAAACAGAAACAATTTTTCAAGAATATAAATTTATAATAATGTGGGATCTAACATTGCGCTTTCACCTCAGTAAGGGAGATATGCATTAGGTCACAAACTGGGTCCATTCTAAGGTCTCCCACGGGTCCAGCAGTATGATTTCAACGCTCTTTATTTCTCTCAGATTTCCCAGGTAATGCCGCAGGCCTGCATTTTGTTAATTCTTTAATGGAAGATGACCCTGAGGTAACGTCAGACCCAGTGTCACTCATCCCAGGCCTCCCTCTGGGTGTTTCCATACTCTTCAGATATTATGTGCTCACCTGCCATCAGACCACCTCACAATCCGAGCATTGCTTTCTTTAACTTTATTTCCTTCCTCATCCTGGCGTATCCTCCATCGTATAGTATTTTCCACCTGGCTCAAAACACAAAGGCATTAGAAAACCAGCGTGACTAAGGGCATGGGGTTTTTGTGTGCTCAAGTGACTCAGTCATGTGCCAAGAATTCATAGGTAGTGACAGAATAAGCTGACAGAAAAATAGCTGATCAGGCAACACTGAGCCATCCTAGAGATACCGGTTAAACTAACCAGACACTTTGTTTACAACTTTTCTGAGCTCCAAGTCATAGCAGTGGAAGAAGCTAAATACAACGCAGGGCGGAGGTGTTCTCAGACACCTTAAGAGCTCCGAAGGGGAGCAGGGGTGCTTAGGGCCCATGCGAGGTGGGCAGTTCGAACTGAGCCACCTGCCTATTGCAGGGCCACTGGAAGGGCTATGAGCCCAGTGAAAGAAGCGCCTGTTAGTCTACAGGGATGCTCCAGGTATTAAGTTAAAACAAAATTTTTTAAGAATATACTATTAATTAATTAACAACAAATTAAAACCTGAGACTTGTGCTTTGCCCTGTTTTTTGTTCAGATTCACCGCACCTCCCCATATGGCGGGAAACTCCAAACCACACCAGTAGCACAAAAACTGATCCTGCCTACCTGCCACCACCAGGGTGCCTGGCAGAAGCTCATGCAAAACCCCACTAAAGAAGAAGACATCCCTGTGCAAGCTGTGGTAGTGTTTTGCCATCCCAGGCCTTCTTAAAAGGCACAGCCTAATGACAAGATTCCTCTTTGTGTATATTCTGAATTTCCACATAGAGCCTGAGAGATTTCTGCTGTGGAAAATTGCTAGGATCTATCCACTGTATAATGTAGAGGCAATTCCAAATACCTAGCTCTATTATTATTTATCCTGAAGAAAATAGCTAACAATTTTCAATAATTTTTATCTTTACTTCTGTTGAAAAATTAGAAATGCCAAAAAAAAAAGTAGGTAACAATTCTTCAGGGGTTTAAAAGAAGGTATGTACCTTCCCCTCTAAAAATATTCTGAAAAAAATGGATGGAGCCAGAGGGTATTATGCTCAGTGAAATAAGCCAGGCAGAGAAAGACAACTACCAAATGATTTCACTCATCTGTGGAGTATAAGAACAACGCAAAAACTGAAGGAACAGGTGGAAAAAGATAAGCATCAAATGATTTCCCTCATATGTGGAGTATAAGAGCAAAGAAAAAAACTGAAGGAACAAAACAGCAGCAGACTCACAGAACCCAAGAACGGACTAACAGTTACCAAAGGGAAAGGGACTGGGGAGGATGGGTGGGAAGGGAGGGATAAGGGGGAATAAGGGGCATTACGATTAGCACGTATAATGTTGGGGGGGGGGGGCCACAGGGAAGCCAGTAGAGAGAATACAAGTAGTGACAATAGTATCTTACTGTGCTGATGGACAGTGACTGTAATGGGGTATGTAGTGGGGACTTGATAATGGGGGGAAATCTAGTAACCACAATGTTACTAATGTGATTATAAATTAATTATTTCAAAATTTAAAAAAAGGAAAAAAATTCTGAAAAGACATTCAATTCCTTGTTCTAAACAGTTATTTGTTAACAGTAAACAGAGAAGATCATTTCATAAGCTCAAGTCTCAAGTTGTTATCCCAGTGTTTAATTTATAAAACAACTTTAAAAAAAAATAATAAAGTATGAAACAGTACCTTTAATTTTAACCTGGTTTTATCTTCCTCATCAAGCACTTTATCTTCAAATTCATCTTCATAATACTGAGGCTCAAAAGGCCTACAAATTGTTTTTTAATGTCATGTTAGCCATATTTAAATAAGTAATAAAAAAGATTAATACTACATAAAATAATATTTACAACCAATATGTTAAAACAATCACAGTAGACAAGTATGTTCAAATAAAACCTCAAGGAAGTATGCAAACTAATATACTTCTTTAAAACTCGATTTGAAAACCTATCACTGGAAATAAAATCCAAGTGTGACTAATTATTCAGTTTTCTTCATTTCATGAAATTTGTCTTCTGACATATAGGTGACACATCTAAATTTCCCTACTTTTAAAGAAAAGTGTCACATTTAATCACACAAGAGCTTGCACTCCTGCACCTTTTCTGAATAACAGCCATCACAATATTCTATAGTCTGAAATAATGATCTTCTCTAGATTCACAATGGCATTTCCACTGAACATCTGTCATTTCTCTAGCCAACTTTCTTGTTCTTTTTCTGATTTTTCACCTTAATACTTGTGAACAATACCTTCACCAGTGTAATATGTTTATTTATAAGTGCCAAAATGCTAGAATTATTAGCATTAAAACTCTCTTGCACTAGGAAGTAATTCATCATTTTTCTACCACAGCAAATTCTAAATCTATTTTTTCAGTTCCATGAAATATCTCCTATCTTTGTGATTAACCAACTCACGATGAGAAAGAACACTTACATTCCACATATTTTTATTCAATTACCATGAAAGAAAAAAAAACCTTATCCAGTCCTCTTACTTGGGTTCTATGTTGAGAAATCTGGGTAGTTGAACCAAGTACACTTCACTTCCTAAATCAGAGTTGACACTGGGAATTTCTATTTCTGTTCTACGTTCAGAAATCAGCGCTTCCCCACGCTGGTCCTGAGGTACTCCACTTTCAGCCTATAAGAGTAATCAGAATGTGAGAACTTGAAGTGACGTTAAAAATGCTTTAGCTCGAGAGACTTCTGGGAAGATGGCGGCATAAGCAGGGTGGCAGGAATCTCCTCCCAACACTATATATATCTATGAAAATACAGCAAATACAACTATTCCTAAAAGAGAGACCAGAATACACAGGAAAGCGCACAGCGTACAGCTACACCTGAGAGGACTTGGCACCCTGTAAGGCAGAGCCATACAGGGCCCTGTGGAGCGGCGTGGCTACGGCTGTGGAATAGTGGAGCAACAGCGCCACCTACAGCATCCCCACAAAATACACTCTAGGTGGGCATTTTTATTTTGTTTTTGTTTATTGTTTTTTCTTCTCTTTTTTCTTTCCTTTTTTTTCTTTTTTTCCTTCTTTTTTTTTCCTCCTCTTTTTTTTTCCTTTTAAAGCCTTAAAGAGCCCAGTTGACATATGTGGCAACTACCAGCAACCACTTCTACAGCCATGAAAAGACAGAGGAATATGATCCAGACTAAATGAACCAGACAACCCCAGAGAAGGAGCCTGAAGGGATGGAAATGCACAGTCTTCCTGAAAAAGAATTCAGGATAACAGTCAAAACCATGCTGACGGATCTACAGAGAAATGTGCAAGAGCTGAGAGAGGAAGTGAGGGAAGTGAGGAAAGACAATGCAAAAATCAGACAAGCAATCGACGGGCTTAACAGCAGACTGGATGAGATGCAAGAGACTGTTAATGGAATAGAAATACAGGAATACAGAGAGGCTGAGGCAGAGAGAGATAAAAGGATCTCTAGGAATGAAAGAATATTAAGAGAACTGTGTGACCAATCCAAACGGATCAATATTCACTTTATAGGAGTACCAGAGGAAGAAGAGAGAGAAAAATGGATAGAAAATGTCTTTGAAGAAATAATTGCTGAAAACTTTCCCACGCTGGGGAAGGAAATAGTCTCGCAGTCCACGGAAGCCCACAGATCTCCCAACACAAGGGACCCAAGGAAGACAACACCAAGACACATAATAATTAAAATGGCAAAGATCAAAGATAAGGACAGAGTATTAAAGGCAGCTAGAGAGAGAAAAAAGATCACCTACAAAGGAAAACCCATCAGACTATCATCAGACTTCTCAACAGAAACCTTACAGGCCAGAAGAGAATGGCATGATATATTTAACATAATGAAACAGAAGGGCCTCGAACCAAGAATATTGTATCCAGCACGATTACCATTTAAATATGACGGAGGAAGTAAACAATTTCCAGAGAAGCGAAAGCTGAGAGAGTTTGCCTCCCATAAACCACTTCTACAGGATATCTTAAATGTACGGCTCTAGAGGGAAGCACTCCTAAGGTTAAAAAGATGTCACCAGAGAAAATAAAATCATAGCAAAGAAAGCAGACCATCCAAATACTAACTAAAGGCAAAGAATAAAACACCTAATATATAAAGAATGGAGGAGGAAGAATAAGAAGGGAGAGATAAAGAAACATCAGACGGTGTTCACAAAAACTCAACAAAAGAATTAAGTTAGATTCTTAGATAATAAAGAAGCAACCCTTAAACCTTTGGTAACCATGAATCTAAAGCCAGCAATGGCAATAAGAACATATCTATCAATAATCACCCTAAATGTAAATGGACTGAATGCGCCAATCAGAAGACACAGAGTAACAGAATGGATAAAAAACCAAGACCCATACACAGACTGAAACTGAAGGGATGGAAAAAGATATTTCAGGCAAACAACAAAGAGAAAAAAGCAGGTGTTGCAGTATTTGTATCAGACACAATAGACGTCAAAACGAAGAAAGTAGCAAGAGATAAAGAAGGACATTACATAATGATAAAGGGGTCAGTCCAACAAGAAGATATAACCATTATAAATATATATGCACCCAACACAGGAGCAACAGCATATGTGAAACAAATACTAACAGAATTAAAGGAGGAAATAGACAGCAATGCATTCATTTTAGGAGACTTCAACACACCACTCACTCCAAAGGACAGATCAACCAGACAGAGAATAACTAAAGACACAGAGGCACTGAACAACACACTAGAACAGATGGACCTAAAAGACATCTACAGAAATCTACACCCAAAAGCAGCAGGATACACATTCTTCTCAATTGCACATGGAACATTTTCCAGAATAGACCACATACTAGGCCACAAAAAGAACCTCAGTAAATTCAAAAATATTGAAATCCTACCAACCAACTTCTCAGATCACAAAGGTATAAAACTAGAAATAAATTTTAGAAAGAAATCAAAAAGGCTCATCACAAATACGTGGAGACTTAACAACATTCTCCTAATTAATCAATGGGTTAACGACCAAATCAAAACAGAAATCAAAGAATATATAGAGACTAATGACAAGAACAACACAAAGCCACAACTTCTGTGGGACGCAGCAAAGGCAGTTCTAAGAGGAAAGTATATTGCAATCCAGGCCTATTTAAAGAAGGAAGAACATTCACAGATGAATAGTCTAAAGACACAATTACTGAAATTGGAAAAAGAAGAACAAATGAGGCCCAAAGTCACCAGAAGATGGGACATAATAAGGATCAGAGAAGAAATAAATAAAGTTGAGAAGAATTAAAACAATAGAAAAAAATCAATGAAACCAAGAGCTGGTTCTTTGAAAAAATAAACAAAATAGATAAACCCCTAGCCAGACTTATTAAGAGAAAAAGAGAAACTACACACATAAACAGAATCAGAAATGAGAAAGGAAAAATAATGACGGACCCCACAGAAATACAAAGAATTATAAGATAATATTATGAGAATCTATATGCTAACAAGCTGGAAAACCTAGAAGAAATGGACAACTTCTTAGAAAATTACAACCTTCCAAGACTGACTAAACAAGAAACAGAAAAACTAAACAGACCAATCACCAGCAATGAAATTGAAGCGGTAATCAAAACACTACCCAAGAACAAAACCCCCGCACCTGATGGATTCACCTCTAAATTCTACCAGACATATAGAGAAGAAATAACACCCATTCTCCTTAAAGTTTTCCAAAAAATAGAAGAGGAGAGAACACTTCCAAACTCATTCTATGAAGCTAGCATCACTCTAATACCAAAACCGGGCAAAGACCTCACCAAAAAAGAAAATTACAGACCAATATCCCTGATGAACACAGATGCAAAAATACTGAACAAAATATTAGCAAACCGAATTCAAAAATACATCAAGAGGATCATACACCATGATCAAGTGGGATTCATCCCAGGGATGCAAGGATGGTACAACATTCGAAAATCCATCAACATCATCCACCACATCAACAAAAAGAACAAAAACCACATGATCATCTCCATAGATGCTGAAAAAGCATTTGACAAAATTCAGCATCCATTCATGATTAAAACTCTCAACAAAATGGGTATAGAGGGCAAATACCTCAACATCATAAAGGCCATATATGACAAACCCACAGCTAACATCATACTTAACAATGAGAAGCTGAAAGTGTTTCACCTAAGATCAGGAACAAGACAGGGATGCCCACTCTCTCCACTGTTACTCAACATAGTACTGGAGGTCCTAGCCATGGCAATAAGACAAATCAAAGACATACAGAGCATCCAGATTGGTAAAGAAGAAGTCAATTGTCACTATTTGCAGGTGACATGATACTCTACATAAAATACCCTAAAGACTCCACTCCAAAACGACTAGAGCTAATATATGAATTCAGAAAAGTTGCAGGATACAAAATTAACACACAGAAATCTGTTGCTTTCCTATACACTAACGATGAACTCACAGAAAGAGAAATCAGAAAAACAATTCCATTCACAATTGCATCAAAAAGAATAAAATACCTAGGAATAAACGTAACCAAGGAAGTGAAAGACCTGTACTCTGAAAACTACAAGACACTCCTTGGAGAAATTAAGGAAGACACTAACAAATGGAAATGCATCCCATGCTCTTGGCTAGGAAGAATAAATATTGTCAAAATGGCTATACTACCTAAAGCAATCTACATATTCAACGAAATCCCTATCAAACTACCAACAGCTTCCTTCAATGAACTGGAATAAATAATTCTAAAATTCATATGGAACCACAAAAGACCCCGAATAGCCAAAGCAATCCTGAAAAGGAGGAATCAAACAGGGGGAATTACGCTCCCTGACTTTAAGCTCTACTACAAAGCCACAGTAATCAAGACAATTTGGTATTGGCACAAAAACAGACCCACAGATCAGTGGAACAGAATAGAAAATCCAAACATTAACCAAAACACATACAGTCAATTAATATTTGATAACGGAGCCTTGGATATACAATGGGGAAATGACAACCTGTTCAGCAGCTGGTGTTGGAAAAATGGGACAGCTACATGTAAGAGAATGAAACTGCACTACTGTCTAGCCCCATACACAAAGGTAAACTAAAGGTGGATCAAAGACCTGAATGTAAGTCATGAAACCATTAAACTCTTAGAAAAAAACATAGGCAAAAATCTCTTGGACATAAACATGAGTGACTTCTTCATGAACATATCTCCCTGGGCAAGGGAAACAAAAGCAAAAATGAACAAGTGGGACTATATCAAGCTGAAAAGCTTCTGCACAGCAAATGACACCATTAGTAGAATAAAAAGACATCCTACAGTATGGGAGAATATATCCATAAATGATGTATCCGATAAGGGGTTGACATCCAAAATATATAAAGGACTCCCACACCTCAACAAACAAAAAGCAAATAATGCAATTAATAAATGAGCAGAGGACATGAATAGACACTTCTCTAAAGAAGAAATTCAGATGGCCAACAGGCACATGAAAAGATGCTCCACATCACTAAACATCAGAGAAATGGAGATTAAAACCACAATGAGATATCACCTCACACCAGTGAGAATGGCCAACATCCAGAACACAAACAACAATAAATGTTGGCGAGGATGTGGAGAAAAGGGAACCCTCCTACACTGCTGGTGGGAATGCAAATTAGTTCAACCATTGTGGAAAGCAGTATGGAGGTTCCTCAAAAAACTCAAAATAGAAATACCATTTGACCCAGGAATTCCACTCCTAGGAATTTACCCGAAGAATGCAGCAGCCCAGTTTCAAAAAGACAGATGCACCCCTATGTTTATCACAGCACTATTACAATAGCCAAGAAATGGAAGCAACCTAAGTGTCCATCAGTAGATGAATGGATAAAAGAAGAGGTGGTACATATACACAATGGAATATTATTCAGCCATAAGAAGAAAACAAATCCTACCATTTGCAACAACATGGATGGAGCTAGAGGGTATTATGCTCAGTGAAATAAACCAAGCCGAAAAAGACAAATATCAAATGATTTCACTCATATGTGGAGAAGAAGAACAAAGAAAAAAACTGTAGGAACAAAACAGCAGCAGACTCACAGAACCCAAGAACGGACTAATAGTTACCAAAGGGAAAGGGACTGGGGAAGATGGGTGGGAAGGGAGGGATGAGAGGGAAAAAGGGGCATTATGATTAGCAGATGTAATGTTGGGGGGGCACGGGGAAGACTGTACAGCTCAGAGAAGACAAGTAGTGACTCTATAGCATCTCACTACGCTGATGGACAGTGACTGTAATGGGGTTGGTGGGGGGGGACCTGATGAAGGGAGTAGTTTAATAACCATAATGTTCCACATGTAATTGTAGATTAATGATACCAAAATTAATTATTTTAAAAAACTGTTCCAACTCTTCTCCTGCACCGGGCAGATCACGTTTACAGGAAGTAAAGTTAAACACCACTTTAGGGACAAGGCATTCAGCAACCCGTCCAGGACCTACTCTCAAATTTCATCCTTTCTACCCTAAAAAGACATTATGGGAAACAAGATCCGTTAGCCTGTATTACCAGAACAAATATCTGTTTGTCGTTGACATACCTAGTTTGCATGAGACAATCAGCAACAGAAGAGGAAACTCACGCAGCCCTTCAACACTGACTCTTACGTCAGAGGAAGACCGCAGAGGGCACACACCTCCACGCAGAGGTGGGAATGAGGAAAACTTTTAAATCAAAGGTTTTCTAATGATGAGTCTTCTTAGTCTAGATTCCAAATTTGGCCTCAGCATCACCTGAGCAGTTCCTTTATGGCCTCTAATAACCAGAAATTCCCAACGTAGCTAAGAAAGTCACCCACTCACCACGTTTCAGACCGCTTACTTAGTTATCCATGTCCTTTCTCGACGTAAGATTCAGATCCATCAGCCATTGGAACTTTTTGCTCAGCTTTGAAGAATGGGACCAGCTGAGATTAGTCATCATACTTACAACAGGCTGCCCTGGAGCAGGTGGTTGACCGTCCCCGTCACTCTCTGAAGAAATGTCATCTATGTCTCCAAACAGATCCATGGTCCTACTAAAATCTTCCATGTCGAGAGAAAATGGACAGTATTAATTTCTCCGACTAAAGTTCTTCACACACTTCTTAGCCCATCACTTCAAAATAATCCCAAGATTCATAAAACACATCTCCCCTAAACCAACCTCAAACTGACCCCTCGAGCCCGGCCCTCCAGAGCCTGATAAGTGTATGCGGAGAAGTGGCACAGCTGGTTGGTGGGAGGCAAAGCGGCCGTAATAACCGGCTTTCAGGGTTC
>JAQQAC010003584.1:6505999-6547626 GCA_029783875.1 Phataginus tricuspis | reverse complement strand
GGTGCACAAGGCAGAGACAAGGTATGAGAGGTCAGGGATACGCTAGCACGTCTCTGAATTCCTCATTTAGTTGCTCTGTATTATTGCATATGACTCTTAATTCTGTTGCTAGACATTCTATGCAGCAAATTCTTTCAATAAGGAGTATGTGGTTGTACTGAATACAGAGTAAAAATCCCTGTCAGTAGGACAGGGATTAAGAACAACCTAGCTGATTCCTTGTGCATTTCCACAAAAGCTGGGGAACTAGATGGGGACTTGGGGATCTCTCAGTGTGGTCCAGGGGGCTCCCCCAATAATGCTGAGACTGGAGTCTGCAAGTGCCCCCAGCATCCCCAGCTGGAGGAGAAAAGGCAGGAAATGGAGTGAGAAGTCAGGCTTCAAAGCCAATGCCCCTAAACACTGGGTTCGGCACTGCTACTGAATGTGGTTTGGTTAACCTCCACGAATGAAACACAAGGAGGAAAAAGGAGGGGCCCAGGGCCAAACGTTCAGCGTGGCCTGACCATGAGATTAGAAAGCAAGGCCCCGAGGCAACCCAAGTGTGTCGGCCTCGCCGTGCCCTGTTGCACTAAGGGATGAAATCGTACGAAGCAGGCAGGGCAGTGGCCGGACCCAGCCGGGCTCGGAGGAGATGCCTGAGACCGCACCACTGCACTTGGCATCTCCAGGGAAATGCTGCACAAAGGGCCAATGGTGTCAGTGCAAGCACACACTCCGTCATTTAGGGACGAGCCCAAAACCGAGGGTGTGTCTACTTGACAGGTGTGTCAGACCTGAAACTCTACCAAGTGGAACGGTATGAACTGCCCTTAAACACCACAAACTACTCTTTGCCCGATTCTCTTTTAGGCATGCTCCTATTCAAACTTGTGGTCTATTTTAATTCTATTTCAGACTAAATCTGTAGCATGTTCACTGATTTTTGACACTGACTCTAAACCACTGATGGTTCAGATCGTTTAGAATCATCTATGTCTAAACAAAGACATATGATTTAATCATCATTCAAACCAGCCAGTTTGTTGAACACACAGGACCAGGGGGAGAGAACCCGAGCCCCTGTACTTGCTTTATAACCATTGTCGTATCACCTATTGTTCAGTAAATGCTCAGGAGACTAATCCCTATTCATGCCAGCTGGAAGAAAACGTGGGTCAATAAGAGGTAATGAATGGATGATCTGGGAAACGCTTTTCTTAATATACCAAAAGTCCCAGCATAAAGCTTAGCAAACGTACCTTAATCATTTCTGTGCGTTGACATTCAGGATCACGACCAGCCATTGGTAAGATTCTTATCTTCTGAGTTTTTGAACATCTATCTGCAAGTGACAGGGTCATCTTCCTGTGCGTGGCACTGTCGGTAGAGTGAGGTCTGCAGGAAGTGAACAAAAAAGTCTCAGCGTTTACCAAATACATTTATGAGCCAGATCAACATCCCAAAGAGAGGCCAGTGACCATTTGCTATTATCTAGAAAATACAAACAAGGGTACTGAGCTGAATACACTAGGTGACAGATTCTGAACTTCCTTCATCAAGGCACCCTGAAGCCTCCTTCTCTCTCAAGCACTGAGTGAGAGATGGAGAGCTGCAGTAAAGAAGGCCTTGCAGAACACAGTCACTCTGTAGCAACGCTAAATGAAGAGGCTCAAGCAGCGTTTACTGAATACTAAGTCCCAAGCAAGGAACTTTGTAGTTTACATGTCATGTGACTTCACTGTCATGGCTATTCTATGAGAAAGCGACTACATTTTATATATTAAGAAACTGAGGCAAAGAAAGATTGGGAAAGCTGCACAAGGTCTCCTTAAGTGGAAATGAGACTCAAATACAAGTCATTCTGATTCCAAAGCCTGTACTATTAAAATTCTCAGAAAAGCTAAGTCTCAAGATAAGCACTAGCCCAGGAGGCTGGTCTGCTTAGTATCAAAAAAAGAAAAATACAAACATTTCAGTGTAGTGCCCTACACAGTCTAGACAAAATGGATGCTCTTACCAGCTGACCCGGGTGTTTTGGGCTGTCTTGGGGGTACATCCCTGGAGTGGTACTGGATGCAGCAGCCTATGAAACAGGCTGACTCCAGCCTTCACACCCAACTCACTGCCTCTCCTCTGACTGCACACGTACTAACAGCCCCCAGGTACCAGTCAGTCTCAGCAGGAAAAGACACATGGCCCAACAAGCATTCTAAGCCTCTTGGCAGTTACAGTAAACGCTGTAATAAACTGACTTTCTGGCCTCTATAGGAGTCTCTTGTAAGTTTGGTTAGCATGACCTGTTCCTGTGAAACAGGAACTTTTAATGTGCTTGACAAAACAGCCTCTCAACCTTCAGTGCTGAGAACCAGACCTTGGGCCTTGGTGACCCACACTGTGAAGTTACATCAGTCTGCAGGCAGGCATTCTGGACAACATCCTATTTCACTTCTTTTACTCTAACAAATAGTATGTTGCTAGAATAGTTACCTGAATGTGAGTTTGGTTTTAAAGACGGCTTGTCCCTGTAGACCAGTACCTTGTCTTATGAAAAGGTGGTTGTGATCGCCCTGCAGGGGAGCTTTGTAAACATCGAACACTTCATTGCCTAAATGCAGAGACATGCTGAAAAAAAGAGGCACTTCATGTGTTAAAGTCACAAAGCTTTCATTCCACCATTTTACTTCAGTTAAAATGTGATTCAACTGCTGCTTTCTCTCCTGGCACAGAATTCAGAAGGAGAGAAAATAACGAAGGCATGATGTGAAAAACAACATATACAGAAGTAAAACATGCTGTGACATTAATTCAGCCTCTACTACCTCCCCATGAAAGGTAGTTTTTCTACCATGCCACTTAGAGTAGGCAGCACGCAATGGGGAGGGGAGCTGGTCTAAGTTTTCCAAACTACTATGCTGTAGCCAAAGAGGATGATCGCATTTTCAGCCCACTTCTGCAAGGCTGTAGGACCCTCAGCTACCTATGCCATGCACGTTTTCTATGCAATGCCAGACCATTAAACAATGGAAATTCTTTAATAAGAGATAGTCCCAAAATAAGGTCTTATTCCAAAACTTGATCCTTTCTAGCCACATTCTGGGTATTTCAATACTCTTCAGGCATTTTGTGCTCACCTGCCATCTGACCACTTCACTATCCGAGCATTGCTTTCTTTAATTTCATTTCCTTCTTCATCCCGGCGTATCCTCCATCGTATAGTATTTTCTACCTGTTTTAAAACACAAGTGCCTTACAATGGAATATTATTTTGCCATAAAAAGAAAAGAAATCCTGCCATTTGCAACAACATGGATGGATCTAAAGGGTATTGTGCTCAGTGAAATAAGTCAGGAGACAAAGATAAATACCAAATGATTTCACTCATTTGTGGAGTATAAACACAAAGTGAAACAGAAGGAACAGACAAAGCAGTAGACTCATAAAAAGAAGGGACTAGCAGTTATTAAAGGGGAGGGGCTGGGGAGAGAGAGAGAAGGGGATTAACGGGCACAGTAATTCACAATCACAACATAGGCAGGTCACTGGGATGGTAGCACAGCACGGAGAAGACAAGTAATGACTCTATAGCATCTTACTACACTGATGGACAGTGACAATGGGGTATGGATGGGGACTCGATAATATGGGTAAATGCAGTAACTACATTGTTTTTTCATGTAAAACCTTCATAAAAGTGTATATCAATAATACCTTAATAATAAAAAAAAGAATCTGCCTCAAATAAAAAAAAATTACAATAGGAAAAAAAATAGGCTTAAGTGAATTTCTGAGCATCTAGTGTTAGGATCACAGAGGGACCTGAGTGCCAGAGCATTTGAGCAGATGCTAAATCCGTAGTAGCTGTAGGATGTGTCAAGATACAGTAAGAATTACAAGGACAGAGATAAGGCTTGAAGCTTTATGAGGTAGCAATTTAGATTTGAGATTCCTTGTGTGAAGCAGGTACTCTGACAAAGCTAAGAGCCATATAAATGTGGGATCAAAAAAACCCTGCTTACTGGCCCAGGGAGATAGGGAAGCTTCCACATATGGTAAGGAAAAAGCACCCTCTGAAAACTAAAACCCCAGGTTTGAGCAGGTTTAGAGTCTATTTTCATTTAAACTGCATGTGGGGTAACACCAAGCAAATCCAGAAAACGTTCAAGATCTTCCTGTAATGAAAACCTCTGTTGTTGAAATTAAAAGCCCAGCAGAACTTCTGGGAAAATACAGCACACTGCATGCACGTAGTTTATCACTGCTGCATCCTGGAGACCCACCGAAATGAGGGTCAAAAATTTTTAAAGGATACATTCACATGGCTAAAGAGAAGCCAACATTTTGAAAACTGACAGATCTAAGCTCATGCCTCCCTATGCCTGTTCTCCCACCAACAACCCTGAAAGCCCCTGCTCCCATCCCCACTTAGATTCTCTGGCTCTCCACTCTGTTAGCTGAGGTGTCTTTGCAACTGGGTCCTAATGGTTCCCTTCCACCTTTTCCCTTCCTTTCTTGATTCCTCACTAAGTAAACACACAACCATGAAGCTGGCTGATGAAAGAACTCAATAATATTCATGAATTAAATATGATGTTATACCTGAGATTTGTTTCAAAACAGTGGGTAAAGTGGGATGGGAAATAAATAGATGAAGCAAGATTGCCCAACTTGACAGCCGCTGGAGTGGGTGATGGGTGCATCAGAGTTTATTATACTGTTCTTACTGTATTCGTGTATGTTTAAACTTTTCATTAATAAAGGAAACAAAACAACGCCACTATTCCTGCCTTCTCTCGCATACAGGATAGGTTAGCCACATATAAATATGCAAACATATATGGGCCATTATTATCTGAGAAGCCATTTTGAAAAATGCTTTCTATTATATAAGGTGATTCAAATGATAAAAATGCTAGGATAGGATGTACTGATAGGTCTTTTCCTCTTGGGAATGAAAGACTCATTAAAGTAGTTCTAAAGACAGAGGACCTCACAGAGGCACTTACACTGTACCTGATTCCTTGTTCATTAGAGAATTAATGACACCATCAACTGACTCTTCAAGAAAGGTCAGCTAGCCTCAAGAACATCGCTCAAGAAACAAAGGGTCCGGGGCTACCTTCCAACACACCCCAAAGTTTTAAAAGACAGCAGCCTGTTATACACCAATACTTCATACTCTAAGCACCAAGATTTCAGAATAAAATATTTATTTCTAAGTTTTGATTCCTATACTACAGTCTGGTATCACATGGTCTGAAAATATAATAAATATATCAACACTTGCTGATGTATCATGATAAAAGATAAAAATGCAAAAATCAATAAATAAAAAAGGAACTACCACATTACTTTATTTACTGATGGGAAACAATGAAAAGCAGAATAATTCCAGAGGCACTAAAACAGGCATGAGAAATTCATAGTGCCAAACCTAATTCAACAGGTATGTTCCATGTTCCAAGGAAAAATATCAGGTTAGTGGGGGCAAGAGGGAGGCAAGGAAAAGAACAGCAAAAAAACAAAAAACTGTCTACTAATTATATGACTTTGAGCAAGTTATTGGTACCTGTTTATCTCCATTTTCTCATTTAATCTGCATTTCCATTAAGAGTGAGGAGTAGTGAAATTTCACTGAAAAGCTTTGGAAGCCCATGTAGTTTGGACAGAAACCATCTGGTATCAAGGTTTTTAGGTACTGTAGTCCTATCACACTTTAAGAGATGGAATTATTCTAAAAACTCAGCCCCCAAGTTCTAAGAATGCCAGACTGCCACTTCTTAACATCCTAGCGCCATGTAGAAATCCACCAAAAAATGAAGTATTTACAGGAAATCTTTCAAATTGAAGATTTTAAAATGCTTTTACACTTTACCTCTAGTTTTAGTATCCCGAGTTCAACTCCTTCCTGTTCTTTGGTACAACTCAGCTCTAAAGCATCTACCTAAGCTACACCCTCCTTGATTAAAGGAAAATTAGAGGCCCTCCCTGGACAGAGGTAACTGGACAGCACGAGGTACCAAAGAGCATTGACAGGAATTTAGTACAATAAAAATCTCCCCTAATAGTCAACCAGAGCAATCAGAAGAATACAAAAAGAGCCATATGTGAAGTGTTGGATACTAGTAATAAATTCTCCTCTTGTGGATTTGTTTATCCATAGATCAAAGACCGTAAGGAATCTCCTCCTGCAGGAAGTTGCTAGAACTCAACCCACAGTACATATGGAAGCAGTTAATTAACTTTTAAAAAGCAACAAAAAAGTGTAAGTGAGAAAAGTCACAGAAAAGTGACATCTTTACAGGGAAAAAGCTATGTATTTTCTTCCTAAAAATATTCTGAAAAAGCAGATAATTCATTTATTGATAAAACAGGAAGCATAAAAAATCATTTTTAAAAGCTCAACTCTCAAATGAGTATACCTAGGTTTTATTTTATAAAAGAAAAAAAGGAAGGAGTAAAGCATGGAATGGTACCTTTAATTTTAACCTGGTTCGACCTTCTTCATCCAGCATTTCCTCATCTTCAAATTCATCTTCATAATACTGAGGATCAAAGGGTCTACAAATTGTTTTTAAAATAAAGGATTAATCATATTTTATAAGGAATATTATCACTGCCATACAATAACATCTCCATGAACACACATCATATACTAAAAAATCATAATGTAATTAAAAATCATATTGGTCGAATATCTTCATGTTCAACTTCAAGAAGTATTCCAGTTACTGCACCTTCTTGAAATGTGGTATTAATACATATTGCTTGAAATAAAGTAAAAAGCAAGGCTAAATATTCAAAGTATTCTTTTATTCCTATGTACGTCTTCCAAAGAATGGACCACATATCCTCTAGCTTTTCAAATAGCTTTGTTTGGGGAAAAAAATTTCAGTCACCCAAGAACTTTCATGTTACTTAGTTGAATGATACCCAACAACACTGTTTAGTTGTCCCAAACGATGAGCTTTCCTAGATGCACAATGGCTGCTACAACGGACACCGCAGCTTCTCCAGCAAACGTCGCCACTCTAGGTTTCAGCTTTTTCAGTGCTGCACTGGGCAAAAACACCCAACACCGGCGATGGCTGCTGATTCGTCAGAAAGTACCAAACAGCTAAAAACAACCACAAGCACTGAAAGTCTCCTTTACCAATAGGCCATAATTTTTCTATCACAAGACAGGCCTGATTTTTTCGGAGTTCATGATCAGTTTTTTCCATTTGTGATTAGTGAACTCATAAAATAAGAAAAATAACAATACTCCACTTATTTCTACTCAAAATCTGGGAATACTTTTAACTGATCCTCTTACCTGGGCTCTACACTGAGAAAGTTGGGCAGTTTAACAAAATACAAATCATTTCCTAAATCGGTGTTTACTTTGGGTATTTCTACTTCAATTCTGGTCTCGGGAATGGGTTCCTCCTCCTGCTGACCCTGAGGCAATCCGTTTTCATCCTAGTTAAGAGAATCACAGAAGTTTAGGGCTTGACTGGACCTTCAAAACAGTCTAGCTCCACTCACACACTTTCATCACTTAGGGAGGCAGGAGGCTTACTGAGACATCCTTTTAGGGCTGAAGCAGTCCTCGAGCCCCATCCTTAACCACCCAGCCCCCAAAAACATCATGAGAAATAAGACCAGTTCGAAGCATCCATATTAAGAAAATATCTTTTTTGTGGCAAATCTATCTTCCACATATTCACCAACAAAACTGTGATATTAGCATTTCAATATGAAGTCACTCTATTAATTAAAATCAGAGTAGATTATCAACAGAGCACACCCTTCCTGGCATGAACAAGAAAAACATTTAAATCAATGGTTCTCAGATCATAGGTCCTCGTAGTCTAGTCCCTTAAAGCATTGGCACCGATCCCATGCTTGGCAGTATGTCCTTTTTTCTTTTTTAAACCCACTTTCCCCCAGTGATAACATCTTACAAAAGGGGGAGGGCAGGGTGGGTGAAATAGGTGAAGGGGATAGAGAGGCACACAATCTCAGTCATGACATAAATTAGTCACGGGGATGAAGGTACAGCATGGAGGATACAGTCAATAGTTCTGTAACATCATTTTATGTCGACAGTAACTGCATTAGTTGGGGTGAGCATTTAATAATGTGTATAATTGTTAAGTAATTATGTTATATAATTGAAACCAATAAAATATTATTTATCAACTGTACTCAACTTAAAATAATCGAAAAAAAGGAAAAAATTATAGTACAGTACCACAACCAGGAAACTGACCCTATACCGCCAGAAACAGAACATCTCCGTCATCATGAAGACTCATGTTGCCCTTCACAGGCACACCCACTTTGTTCTGGCCCTCACCCCTCCTTAATCTCAGGCACCCACTAATCTCTTCTCCACCTGTATGATTTTGTCATTTCAAGTGTCTATGTAAGATGAATCATACAGTTAAGTAACCTCTTGGGACTGGCTTTTTCTCAGCATACCCTGGAGCTTCACTCAAGTTACGGGTATTAATAGTCCAATCTTTTCAAAGCTGAGTCACCTTCCATGGTATGGATATACCAGGGCAGTTATTTCCACTTCCCCTTATAACCAAGAGTTCACTACATACCTAAGACAGTCATCTGTCCATTGATTTTCATAGTGCAAGTTAATTATCAACTTCCTCTTTTTGGCATAACAGAGACCCTTAGTCTCTGAAACTTTCATGTAGGCTTGACTAAAGGCTGGTTCACACTGGTGATTTACTTACAACAGGCTGCCCTGGAGTAGGTGGTTTATCTTCTCCATCACTCCCTGAAGATATATCATCTGCACCTCCAAACAGATCCATGGTTCCACTGTTATCTTCAGTATAGATGGAAAAATGCACAGAATTAATATCTGTAGCCGGCGTTAACCAAAGCTATCACATTAACATATCACAAGGCTTCTGGAGCACACACCAGGGAACCACCCAAACACAGCTCTGAGCCTGGCTCTCAAAAGATCTGATTAGAGGCCTGTGGAGAGGGAAGGGGGCAAATCCGGTCAAAGGCACTGCTTCCTCCCTTCATTTATTACATCCTTGTTCTTCCACTTTCCCTTACTCCCCAGGAGCCAGATGTCCTCCTACATCTAGCTAGATACTCAAATTTGTGCCTTAAGCACTCCATGCAGGCCTGCTCTTTACACTGCCTCTCAAGTTTTAAATTATAGGTGTATGTTTATCCAGGCTTCCCTCCTCTCAGGCAGCACTTCACCTAAGCAAAACAACAACAATCTGTAATAAACCAATTAACCAAGGTTGGGCAGAAAAGTAGGTGAACAGAAAGATAGGAGAGTGGTCATAAAGTAGCCTGCTTAAAACTGAGATTATAGAATGGCTGCAATTTTTGGTAATGACATGGTCTGTGATAAAATAATGAGAGTGAGTTACTGACAAAAGGTGGAGGACAGATCATGGAAAAAAAGAGGCAGCCTATGAGAATGGCCAAAATCCAGAAAACTGTTAACATTAAATGTTGACAAAAATGTAAAGCAATAGGAACTCCCATTCACTGCTGGTAGAAACACAAATGGAACAGCCACTTTGCAAGACAGTCTAGTGGTTTCTTACAAAACTGAACAAACTCTTAACATATACTCAAGCAATTGTGCTCCTTAGTATTTACTCCAAGGAATTGCAAAAATTCACGACCACACAAAAATCTGTACACAGATGTTTATAGCAGCTTTATTCATAATTGTCAAAACCTGGAAATAACCAAGATGTGCTTCAGTAGGTGAATGGATAAACTGTGCTCCATCCAAACAATGGAATATTATTCAGTGCAAGAAAGAAGTGAGCTGTCAAGCCAAGAAAAGACATGGAGGAAACTTAAGTGTCTATTACTAAGTGAAAGACATTAATCTGAAAAGGCTACATTCCGTATGATTCCAACTATGTGACTTTCTGGAAAAGGAGAAACTATGGAGAGGGTAAAAGATAAGTGGTTGTCAGAGATTAGGGAGATTCTTTCGATGAATAGGTAGAGTACAGCGAATTTTTAGGGCACTGAATGACTCTACATGATACCATAATGATGCATTATATGTTTGTCCAAACCCACGGGATGCACAGCACCAAGAGCGACCCGCAGTGCAAATCATGAACTCTGAGCGATCATGATGCATCGTTATAGGTTCTTCAGTTTTACGAATGACCCACTCTGGAGGGGGAGGCTGATAACAGAGGAGGCTATGCACACGTCGGGGTATATGGGGGATCTGTGTACCCTCCCCTCAACTTTGCTGGGAAACTTGAACAGCTCTAAAAACAACTAAGGCTTAATTTTTAAGAATGTGAAATTAAAAAAAAGAGAGAGAACAAAGAGGCAAGGAAAGTCAGAGCACTGAAAAGTTTATCTATATGATAAAATCACCAAAACTACAGCCCCACCCACCAGTTCTCCTGTCCCTTCCTGATTTCCTTCTTAGTTCTTATCACCACACTATATATTTAACTTACTTATTGCTTTACTGTCAGTCTCCCTACCCTGCTCTGTCCCCACGGAATGTAAATTCTACAAGGGAGAGGTCTTTATCTGTTTTGATTATTGCTACAGTCCCAGTGCCCAGAAGAGTACTAGGACAAAACAAAGTCTCCATAAATGTGAACAAAATGAAAGGACATATTTAATTATCTAATGTCTAATTCTCACGGCAACCCCGTAAGATGGTTAGTATCACTTCTTTAAAGATCAGAAAATGGAAGTGTAGTCATTAATTAATTTAACCAAATTCATATAGTTGAAAAGTGGAGTCAGAAAGACTCTAACTTAGGCCATATTCCAAAGTCTAGGTACATAACTACTAGTTATAGATCCAAAGAACTTACAGTAAATCCTAGAACTTGCTATTCTGTCCACCTCTCTCTTTTTCTCTCTCTGGTTGACCCTCCAAATGATTGCTTTAGTTATGTTACTTATGATCATTAATATAAGCTAGTAGCATAAATTCCAAATTACCATGCAGCATAATAACAGTTGTGAGGGAGAAGGGGATTAAGGGGCATTATAATTGGCACACATGGTGTTGGGGGGTCACATGGAAAACAGTGAAGCACAGAGAAGACAAGCAGTGACTCTGTGGAATCCTGCTATGCTGACGGACAGCAACTGTGGTGGGGTTTGTGGGGGACTCAATAATAAGGGTGACTGTAGTGACCACAATGTTGCTCATGTGAAACCTTCATAAGACTGTATATCAATGAAACCTCAATAAAAAAATAATAATAATGGTTGTGCATAATCAAACTACCAAAATTAGGTTTTCTCTAACTCTGATACTAACATCTTTGCTGTATAGTAATTAGCCATTTGAAACATAGTCATACATAGAGATGAACAGGCAGATCTTTTATCCCTGCAACAAACCTACCTTACCTGGATCCCTGGGTTTTTATGAACTCTTCATCTAACCCCCTGGTTCCCAGCGGGGGTGCTACTGCCCACTGGTGGGCGCTGAAGAAATCTGAGGGGGCGTTTTTAATCCAAGACATATTGAGGGGGCGTTGGGGACCAGCTGCCGCCCCCTTGGGCAGTATTTGCATGAACACGATGCAAGGTTTGATTAACACACTACAGTGAATTTGATCAAAGCCAAGGCAACTATTTCTGCATTCGTCAAAACTTGACTTGTATAAAAGAAATTTGAGTTGAAGACAATTTTATCAGTTCCCAAATCCTTCTTCAGTGGAAACAAATGATGATGATATTCGGTTTACAGCCAGCATTTGGAAGCACTTAAAGATTTTAAAAATCAATTTCAGGATTTACTCAGCATGATTATTCCAGAAGGGGTCCTAGACCCTTCCTGGAACCTGCAAGTAGCAGAAGCATCACTGCAGGAGGGGTTGATAGAATTGTCAACAAATGAAGAACGGAAACTGAAATTTAAAAATGGATATCAAGAATTTTTGCTTCAAAGGCACATTCCAATATTATATTCAGCCCTATGGGCTGTAGCAAAGATGTTTATCATTGCATTTCCATCATCATATTTAGCTGAAAGAGGATTTAGCGTAATCAGCAATCTATTAACAAAGAAAAGAAACAAACTGTCAATAGCGAAACGTGGTGATTTAAGATTGCTGATGACAAAAATGACACCAAACATTGAAAAATAAGTGTCATCTCACCGAGCTCAACCCTCTCACTAATAAAGATTTCATTAATTTTTCAAAAATAATATTTTATTTAAAAAAATTTTTATTACACTTTGAGCAATACGTTAATATTGTTCATTTCTTCTAATAAAATAAATTGAAAAAAATCTGTCCTTGTTTTATATATAGTATAGTATAATTCACCTAAGGGGGCATTATCAAATCACTCTTTGAAAAAGTGGGTGCTAAGCCAAAAAAGGTTGGGAACCTATGATCTAACCCATAGCTTGAAGAATCAGGGTCTTCATCTGATGTCAACCTGTTAAGAACTTAAGAACAAGTTGCCTTGGAACTGTCATGATTCAAACTGCAGAATGGACATTGGCACCTCTGCCTCAACCAGAACCCCAGCCCCGTAACAACAGATTCGCTCTAATTACAGATGAAGAAGTAGGCTGTTCTTCAACTAGTTAAGCACGCGCAGTTTCTCACACCTGTACAACTTCCTGCGTACACTAAGGGTATCCACACTCTTTTTCTGTGGGCCTTGCAGCCTGGGATAAATGCGCAGCATTGGGAGTATACTACCGTTAAATGTAGAAAGAGGGGATGTCTATCTGTATGGATGTATGTATACATGTATGAACATACATGAAGTACCTTTTGGTACCTCAGGGTCACTATCCACTTCTGAATCAGATGCGATTGCGTTCTTGCGCTTCATTCGTAGAACTTCATCTTCACTATCACTGCCTCTTGCAGATTCTGTAAGAGTAGAATGAGAGACTCTGCATAATCACAGTCTTATCATATCTTTGAATTTTATGTATTAAAGCAACCTCAGAGATAAACTGATACACCCATACAATGGAAAACTACTCAGTAATAAATAAGAATCAACTATTATACGTGCAACAATGTGGATGAATCGCAAATGCCGTATGCTAAATGCAAGAAGCCTAAGTGAAATAAAAAGGGCTACATACCATATTATTCCATTTATCTGATGACATTCTCAAAAAGACAAACTTTAGTAACAGAACAGATCAGTACCTACCGGGGTGGGGGAAGGATGTGACTACAAGGGATAGAAGGAGGGAATATTTTTAGGGTGACAGACTGTTTTGTATCCTGACTGTGGTGGTAGTTACACAATCTATGCATGCATTAACATTAATAGAACTATACATACATGTATAAAAATCAACTTACTGTAGTGAATTTAAAAATAAATTAATCAAAGGAACACTGGTTTCTTTAAGCAGAAAAACTTGGTAGAATGAGCAAGCAGTACTGAAACTCCTGATTAAATTTATATACAACTCATTACAGAGGGAAAAAAGAGGGGAAAATATTGCAATGAAAGGGACAAATTTAACATTATTTCTGAACAGTAAAATGTTTATCCTAATTGTAAAGTTCAGAAGATCAACTGAACATCTGTAGAGCTAGTTAGGAAGACCAGATACAAGATTTCCTAGTCTTAGGTTAGGCTGCTAGTATTTGGGAAATAATACCTGAGCCTTAATGATTCTGGTAACAGTACAAATAACTCTACCCAGAACTGATTACTGATACTTACTGAAGTCTTATAGTCTATACAGACCTGGAAATTACCTGACCTCTTCTCTTAAATAATTCTAAAATGTGGTTTTGAACGCTATCTTGTGAGGCATGTACTACATGGGAACAAATCCCTCCCCTCACATTTTAAGCTAAGAAGATAAGATCAATATATAATTATAAGCAATTACCTACAGAAATGAAGCAATCTAGATATTACTTCAGGAAGACTTCCAACCTAATCAATGTAATACAAAGAAACAAGGTCTCTGAATTTTTAATATTCTATATGAAGAATGTGTTAACTTGAGCAGAATAGCACATAAACGGCTATGATAAGAGAGGGCCCAGAAGTCAAACTTCGGCTGTGTGTTTCCTGTAGCCTTTAGGGAATGAGTATTCTGACCCCAGCACATCTCCCTAGGGGGAGGATGCAGGCGTCAAGCTGTCAGAACTCACTGAGACCCTCCAGCTGCGCTTTCCGTATCCTGAATGTTACGCTCCCAGGCAGCCTCCTGATTATTATAATACGGCATCCAAGGTAGATTTTTCCCCAAGAGAAAGGATACAATAAGAGAAATAACTGATCCTCCTGAAACAAACGATTTTGCAATTCAGAGTTTATAAACTTGTTTCTTGTTAATTTGATTAGTTTGAGTAAACTCCCTGGAGCCTAATTATCACTGGATGATCAAATTTTGGGTCACAAAAACTGAGCTGGAACATAGTGTTCACACTTCAGTACAGCTACCCTAGGGGGACATTTCAACAGTACTGTGTTTTTTTTCCACCAGGCAAACCTATTCTTACCTAAGGTATGCTCTTCAGCTGCCCACAGAAATGGAACCAAGTCTATTCATTATCTAGTTACTGCAGCACCCTACATCTTCCTCTGAAACTGTCCTCTTTAAATATTTTTCTTTCTATCATCAATTAACAAATGGAAATGGAGTAGATAGAAATAATAAACGGGTTAGAAAAAAAACACAACAAAATGTATAGATTTAGAAAAGATTGAAACGGAGGGACAAAAGAGAAAAAACAGGGTATCAAAGGTGGGACTACAAAAAAAATAAATGGCCCACTGCTGTATCTAGATGCTTCTGCCAAACCATTTTGGTTCCCAAAAATATATTACCTGATCTATGGTCCTGTTCCTCTTCATCATCTGAATGCCTGTGTTCTTCATCCGAGGCCTGTGCCCTTTCATCATCAGAATTTTGCATTTTCTCCTCATCAGACACCTGTAGCTGTTCCTCATCATCAGAATTCGGTTTCTCATCATCATTATCAGAAGCTGCTGGCTGCTCATCATCAGAATTGGCCTTCTCCTCCTCAGACAGTTGTTGTCTCTCATCGTCTGAAAGCTGAGGCCTCTCCTCATCATCTGTGTTCTGCATTTTCTCATCATCATCAGAATTCTGCAGCTTATCTTCATCAGATCCCTGTGCCCTCTCCTCATCATCAGAATTTTGTATTTTGTCATCATCTGACTGGTCACTTTTTTCTTCTCTGCCCCATTTTTCATCATCTGAATGTGCTTTTTCAGAGCCCTCTGCATCTGAGTGGTGGCTCCCTCCATCTGATCTATGACCTTCATCTTCATCATCATTATGGACTTCTGATCCACTGTGCTGATCGATATCCGAGGGGTCATTGTCTTCATGGTCAGAACGCTCAGAAGCTTCTGATCTATTGTCTGATCTTTCAGAGTGATTATCACTCCCACTATGATGAGAAGCTCCCTCATCCTCACTGTCATCTCCAAACAGTTCCTTATTACTTGGTTTTCCTGAATCACCCCTTTCATCTTGATCACTTTCACTTCCAGAGGCATTACTGCCAGAAGCAACATTCTCTTGGTCAGAATCAGAGTCTGATCCAGAATCAGAATCTACTGGAACATATAAACACAGGGTGATGTCAGCAAAAAAGAATAAGGAACACTGGAAGTCCATCAGACATAAAGCATGAAAACCTTGTTAAAAAAAACCTGTCAGAATCTACTTTCTCTGTATTCTGGAAACTAACCAAAAGTTGCAACAACCAGGGAAACACTTACCAAGAAAAAACAGCTGAATCTCAGTAAGAAAACAGAACTCAGCTGTGTTTAACTTAGCTTTTTCACCCCCACTCTCCTCACCTGCTCCCCAGTCCAATGGTGTCTTGAAGGTAACAGCTTGCATTTCTGGTATACATACCACTACTGGAGGGAGCAGAAGAGACCTCATTTACAAAGCATCACGGTTGTTAGTTTCGACCTGTCTGATGGATTACTGAAGGACTGGTTCAAAGGGCTTGACTTATTAACTTGGAACAGTCTCAGTGCTGAGGCAATTACCTGGGAATGTTTGTTAAAAATGTTTCCATGCAAATATATTAGTTGCCTCTGCTTGGGACAATAGCAGTTGGGGCAAACAACAGATTAACAAAAAAGCTTGGGAGGAAAGAGAGGGGAATACGGAGAGTAATAGCTTTTAAAAGCTCCCATTCTCCTAGAGATCTGGAAGGCCGTGTGCACTTGCCCAGTGCTGTGCACACACTCAGGGAAAAACTGAAAAGGTCCCAAGCCCTCACTTCTGGTTGACCTTCAAGCTCTGTGAAAGCAAGAAATGAAAGCAAAGACAGGTTGCAAACTGCCTGGTTGAATGTTGAAAGCACGCCCCAAGTTGTTACAGACAGCCAATCTGCATACACTGAGTATTTTTAAATTCTAGGCATTTAAGGATATTTCTCTCCAACTACCAACTGACCACTAATTAAAGGAACTCAATGATCACACATAACAAAGATTAGAGACATAACAAAATTACTTCAAAAGACTCACTAAATAATAATTACTACAATAAACAGCAGCAACAAACCCTGGGGAGGGGGCAGAACGTGATTTCCTAAGTTGCCACATCATAAAACTCAAAATGCCCAGTTATTACTTTAAAAAGGCATGCGAAGAAACAAGGAAGTATGGCCCATACATTGAAAAAAAGCTATAGAGTGTCTCTGAAAAAGCCCAGACAATGAAAATGGTGGCTTACCAAATAGAGATATCAATAAAAAGACAGATATTATTAAAAAAAAATAGAAATTCTGAATTGAAAAAGTGTAACTGAAATGAAAAACTCACTGAAGCAGCTAAACAGCAGGTGTGAGCAGGAAGAAGAAAGAATCAGCAAAGTTTAAGTTAGGTCAATTGAGAATATCCAGTATGGGGAACAGAAAGACCAAAAAAAAAGAAGAAAAATGAACAAAATTCTAAAAGACTTGTGGGATACCATCGAGTGTACCAAGATATACACAAATAAGAGTCCCAGAAGAACAGAAAAGGGCAGAAATAACATTTGAAGAAATAATGACCAAAAACTTCCCAAATGTGATGAAAGACATCAACCTACATATCTAAGCTTAAACATCAAATAGGATAAAGAGATCCACTCTTAGACATATCATTATCAAACTGTTGAAGAAAAGGACAAAAAGAATCCCGAAAGCAGCAAAAGAGAGGCAATTTGTCCCACACAAGGGAATCTCAATAAGAGTAACAACTTTCTCATCAGAAACCATGGAAACCAGGAGGCAGTGGGATGACATATTCAAGGTACTGAAAGGGCTATCAACCAAGAATTCCATACCCAGCAAAACTATGCTTCAAATATGAAGGAGATAGGTGCAACAAAAGAAAAAAATAGATAAATTGGACCTAAAATGAAAAACTTTTTTGCAACAAAGGACATTATCAAGAAAGTGAGAATACAACCTAGAGAATGGGAGAAAAATTTGCAAACCATGTATCTAACAAGTGTCTAATAGCCAAAATATACAAATAATGTTTACAATTCAAAAAAAGAGAACCTAAATAAAAAACTGATTAAAAGATTTGAATAGACATTTCTGTAAAGTTATACAAATGACAAGCACATGAAAAGATGATCAACATCATTAACCATAAAGAAATGCAAATTGAAACCACAATGAGATACTACTTGACACCAACAGGGATGGCTATGTTAAAAAACAAAGGAAAAACATAAAATAAGTGTTGGCAAGGATGCAAAGAAATACTGGTAGTAACTAAATAAGTTAAGTATAGAAGTTGGTATAATGTATTTCTGGTTAGTAACTCCTCTTCTTTTATTAGGTTTAAAGGCAATTACATAAAATGGTTATAAATCCACATCACTGGGCAATGTATAAAGACATAATTTGTGACATAACGTAAATGCAAGAGAGGATGGAACAATACAGAAAAAAAAATTTTGTATACTACTGAAATTAAGTTGGTATTAGTCCAAGTTAGATTGTTATAAATTAACATGTTAATTATAAGGGAATCAAAATAGTACACTAGAAGAAAATCAGTCATAAAAGGCAGTAATAGAGAAACTGAGGTACAAAAAGATAGGAAATATAGAAAACAAATAGCAAAATGGCAGAAGTCCTTCCTTATCAGTAATTACTTTAAGTCAAACGGATTAACTTCTCTGGTGAAAAGACATTGACAGAGGATTTAAAAAATGATCCATCTATATGCTGTCTACAAGAGACTCACTTTAGAACCAAATACACAAATAGGCTGAACGTGCAAAGATGGGAAAAGAATTCAATGTAAATAATAATCAAATGAGAGTTATAGCAGTTATACAAATAGACAAAATACATCTTAAGATGAAACTGTTATGGGATAAAAAAGGATCAATCCCACATTAAGGTATCACAATTACAAATGTATATGTACCTAAAAACAAAAACTGATAGAACTGACAGGAGAAATAGCTCAAAAATAATAATTGGAAACTTAAATATACCACTTTCAATAATGGCTAGAGCTAGACAGAAGATCAACAAGGAAACATCGGACTTGAAGAACACTATAAACCAAGCAGTCATAATAAACATGAATAGAGCACTCCACATAACAACAGAATATATATTCTTTCCAAGTGCACATGGAATATTCTCCAGGATAGACCATATGTTAGGACACCAACAGGGATGGTTATGTTAAAAAAAAAAAAGGAAAAACATAAGATAAGTGTTGGCAAGAATGCAAAGAAATGAATTTAAAGATTCATTAAATTTAAGATTGAAAACATACCAAGTATCTTTTCTGCCTACAATGCAATAAAATTGAATTCAATAATATAGAAGGAAACTTGGAAAATTCAAATACGTGGAAATTAAACAATGCACTTTTAAACAATCAAAGGCTCAAAGAAGAAATCACAAGAAAAAAATTAGAAAATACTTTTAAATGAATGAAAATGAAAATACAACATACCAATACTTACGGGATGCAAAGAAAGTAGTGTTCAAAGGGAAATTTGTAGCTGTAAACACCTACATTAAAAAAATCTAACTGATAACCTTACCTTTCACTTTAAGGAACTAGAAATAGACATAAACACAGAGGACAAACTGGTGGTTGGGAGGACGAGTCAAACAGGTGAAAGGGAAAAAGAGGTACAAACTTCCAACTCTAAAATAAGTAAGCCACCAGGATGAATATCACAGCCTCGGGAATATAGTCAGTGATACTGTAGTAACTTTGCATGGTGACAGATGGTAACTACTTATCATATTGAGCATTTTGTAATGTATGTAAGTGTTGAATCACTGTTGTACACCTGAAACCAATATAATATTGAATATCAACTATACTTCAATTTCAAAAAAGATTAAAGTGGACATCAATGAAATACAGAATAGAAAAACAGAATCAATGAAAGAAAAGTTCATTCTTTGAAAACATTAACAAATTTGACAAACCTTTAGCTAGACTGACCAAGAAAAAAAGAGAACACTTAAATTACTGAAATCAAAAATGAAAGTGGGGACGTACTATTGACCTTACAGAATAATAAGGATTAAGAGAGAATACTATAAACAATTGCATGCCAACAAATTAGATCATTTAGAGGAAATGGATTAATTCCTAGAAACACACAAACTACAACTGACTCAAGACAAAACAAAAAATCTGAATAGATCTATAACAAGTAGAATTTCAAACAGCAATCAAAAAATTTCCAACTAAGAAAAGTTCAGGTCCAGATGGCTTCACTGATTAATCTTATCAAATGTTTAAAGAATTAATGCCTATCCTCAAACTCTTCCAAAAACTTGAAACATAGGGAACACTTCCTAACTCATTCTATGAGGCCAGTAATACCCGAGTACCAAAGCCAGACAAAGATGTCACAAAAAAAACAAAAGTACAGACTAGTATCTCTTATGAATACAAAAGCAAATATATAATACAAAAATACTAGTAAATCCAGCAGCACGTTAAAAAAATATACACCATGACCAAGTGGGAGTTACCTTAAATATACAACAGTGGTTCAACATCTAAAACTCAAAGTGAAACGCCATACTAACAAAAAAAAAAGTGATCATCTTAATTGATACAGAAAAGGCATTTGACAAAATTTGACACCTTTTCATAATAAACCACTCAACAAATTAGGAACAGAAGTGAATTTCCTCAACCTGATAAAGAGCAACTGTGAAAATCCCACAACTAATATACGTAATAGTGAAGGTATAGATACTTTCCCCCTAAGATCAGGAACAAGATAAAGATATCCACTCTCCTTTTTTCTATTCAACATTGTACAGAACGTTCGAGTCAGGGAAACAAGGCAAGAAAAAGAAATAAAAGGCATCCAAATTGGAAAGGAAGAGGTAAAACTATCTCTATTCACACATGACATGATCTTATATGTTGAAGATCCCAAAGAATCCACATACACACACACAAAAACAGAGCTAATACATTCACCAAGGCTGCAAGATCCAAGATTACCAAACAAAATCAGTTGTATTTCTTTATACTAGCAATGAACAATCCAAAAATGATATTAATAATTCCCCTTGCCATAGTATCCAAAAGAATAAAATATACTTAGGAATAAATTTAACCTATCAAATGCAGGTATACCTTAAAAACTACAAAACATTGTTGAAAGAAATTAAAGATGACCTGGCACATTTATACATGAAAGAAACATACTGAGCCTAAGTAAGGATTCTAGACATTGTTATGCCAAGAAATTGGTCAGGTGTAGTTACTTTCCACAACTCTCTTGGCTCAGGGAGATAATGAATGTGCTAGGCCTAACAGCAATTACCCTGTCACAATCGCAGTATCTTCACTACCTTCTTACCAATTATGGTAAGATGGAAGAAAGCAACAGACTTAAAAGTAGGTAAAACAAGAAGCCCAGAAAAGAAACCATCTCCATACACTAGGTTTGACATGGGAAAAAGCATCGCAGGGCACAACGTACTGAACTATTGCTTCTACCCATCTAATTATTCCTCGGATATGCATTAGACACTGATGTAATGGGGCGGGGGAGGGGGGAAGAGGGAGAATATGCAGAGACCATCTTTTTATCATTATATCCCCAATCCCTAGCAAAGTAGCTAGAACATGACAGGGAATAAACATATTGAGTGAACAACTTCAGGGAAGTGAGTCATGAGAGGGTTCACATGGAACTGTGCCTTGAAGGGTAAATGGGATATGGGTAAGTGATAATAAGGGGAAGTGAGAACATTAGCAAAGGTAGGGGAACAAGAGTTAGTATTCAGGATTCTATACTTCCAGACTCATCCTCACTAGGATCTCCTGGATACTCATCTGGATAGAGCCCTACACACTGGATTTCCTTCACTACACTCTTAAAAATATGAATATATGGGAGTGGAAGCAAAAAAGAACCACCACGATAACGCTGTTGCTAAGGAAAAAAGATACGTTACTTTGAGCCTGGAGAATTGCAAGAATTCTGAACTTGCTATCGGGCTTCTTCTCACTTCAAATAACTCCTATTCATACTTCAAAGGCAAATATCCACACTCCTTGGGCCAGAAATACCCCTCATGCACCATAACATCATTCATTTCATCAACAAATCCTTTCTCTCTCTCGTCTCCAAACAAAAACCCCATTTGCTGCCCAATCGAATATCGCAGACTCAAGAAATTCTGCACTTGGCTCTCCGAGGCACACTGTCTCCGGTGGGAACGCCTAGCCCTATGCCGGGAGCCTTCCCAGTCTCCTCACCCAGACATCTCAAAAATCCCCATCACGCCATGCTCTGGTCTCATTCAAGACGGCATTCCAAGCCCCTCGGCAAATTCGTCCGTCCCGTCCGCCTTTTTCTGAACATCTCATTTCCATTCATTGCCAGACGCTTTTACTCTGCGCTGGCCTGCGCCAAGACAGAATAGAGCAGGACCCCAGCGTTCCTCCCGGCGCCTCCGCTCCTGCCCCCCGCCCCTTTGCTCCACACGCCCCGGGAACTGCGTGCTGCGTGGACACCAAGAATGTCCAGGCGCACACTCTGCGTCTGTGTTCCTCCACCGGGGAGGCTGGCACCGCCCGGGGCGCAGGGGGCGCTGGGGCGGGAGTGGAGGAGGCGCCCCCGCTCGCTCGCAGTGCCGGCGCGTTTGCACACCCGGAACCGCTCTGCTGTTGGCCTCCCGCCGCAGACGCCCCTCCAGGCAGCCCTCGGATCGCACCTTTACGCTCAGCGTCGCTTTCCGCGTCGCTCCCAAAGAGGTCCTCCATATCCGCCATTGCCGCACACGTCCGCCGCTGGCTCGGCTGGAGGCGGCCTCGCGGATGCCTTTTTAAAACGGAACCAACGGGCACGACAGTGTCGCAAAGATTTCCCGAAATGATGACTTTCCTTCTGTGACCTAGTTTTCGCGTGCACTGTGTACGTACGTTTTTCGACTCTTATTTGTCCACGCGGCGGACAAACCCCGCCCCTTCATCAACATCTGTTCTTATTCGTGAGGGCTCGCACCGGGGGGCGGGGACGTGCCCCATCTGGGTGTCCTGCAGTGGGTGGTGCTTGGGGCAATGCCTAGAAGGGCCCCTGACCACGTTGAACCTGTCGTGAGTTGGGCCTCAAGTCCTTTGTTTCTTACTGACCAGCGTTTCTCAAACTGTTGAGACCTCAAAGCGCTTTTGTTTATGTGAGTGTAACTCCTAGGGGGAAATATGTTCCCACCCAGGGGCAAATAGCCTTTAAAGCACAAATCAAAGGGAGAGATAAAATGGAGAAACCCGTTTATTGCTTACAAGCAGTCTGTCTAGTTCTGCTCGCCGGTCTCTCGCCACCCAGCTGCAAGGGCCCCACCACACCTCTCCAGTCCCGGTGCTGCGCTCGCTCCCCACCCGCCTTTTAATCATCTATTGATACGGACAAGAACTACCTCTCACCACGCCTTGGAAACACCATTTGATATGGAGGTGAACCAAGGCCAGGCGAGGGATTCTGGAAATAATTGCAGTTTTACCCACAGTGGATTATATATATTACTAGTTAAGGCAGAAAAATTTTTAATTCATTTTAAAATAACAGGTTAACGTAAGTAGCATTTTAAGTTTTAAATGGCTACCTTTTTTTCTTTAAAAAAATTAGAGGAATGGAATTGCTTTACAGTTTTGAAAGTATCTTCAATGTCTGGCTTAAAAGAAGACAGCTGAATTCTCATACTTACTTCTACATTCAGTTTCCTGAGAAATGTTCTGGTGAAGCATGTGAAAAAAATCTGGCTTCATACCGGCATGTATGAAATCAGGAAAAAGAGGACCTCTCAGAACCCCTGAAAGGGTCTTCCCTGGACCACTCTTTGACAATCGCAGCTTTAGAGCAGCATATCTGAAAGATCATCAGTTTTCCATGCTAACCCAGGAAACATTTTATATATAAAACTAAAATAAGTGCGTCACAAAACAATCTTACCCTTACTACTAAAATGCAGTTTGAGATTTCCTATTCTCTTATATTTTGTTCTATTTAAGCTTTTTGTTTTGTTTTTAATGCTGGTGGGCATTGCAACCCCTAAACTGATATCTTGATTTACTAATGGTTGCAACCTTCAGCTAGAAAAATACATATAGAGAGGATTCCCTTGGCTTGTTTCTTTTGATGCGGAAAGTCTGTGGTTTTGCTAAGGAATGTGGCTACAAATGTGTATTATTAAATCAGACAATAATAGAATTTTCATAAATCCATGCTAAAAAAGCCCTCTTGCTTTACAGAAGCTCAAAAAATGAACTTATTTGCCCACGTTAAAGACTAGGTCTTTTTAGAAAGCTTAAATTTTAGGTTTTATTAATGCACATCTTGTGTAAATTATTAACTAATTAGGCTAATGTGAGGGTCTTGATCTTGGACAAGCATCAGTGTATTTTTAGTTTGGAGATTATGAGACATATTTTAGTTGCAATTAGGAGTGCCTGACAAGGTTCAAAGGGGCAGGAGGTGGAACAGGGTAGGTTATCAACCCTAAAGTTGTGTGTAATGTGAGTGATTTAAGAGTAGATAGATGGGATCACTTTAACACTTTATGGAGTACTGGAACAACAAGTATTCTATTTGATGGTGGTTCAGTTTCATTTTCACTTAGAGTACTATCCTGGAAAAGTGCATTGATTAAATCGTAACAAATTGAATTACAATGAGGTCTGGTAAATCATCTATACCCGTATTCATAAACAGCAGAATTAATGTATGTATCCCATATGAATAGTAAAAAATAACTTCTAGTTCTTTGTTTTTACTTTGTTCCCACTACATTAAATGCTGATCATTGCTCTTCGATTCATTGTATTTCTTCATACAAGATATAATACACTGAATTACATTTCAACTAAACCAATCACAATCATTTCCTTTCCCAGTACTGAGGTTACATCCAGATGTCCTTCATAGATGTTTTAGAGTATTAAAATGAGCTTTTCATTTACTACTATACATGGAGAAATTCACCCTACTGAGTTTATGTTTGACTAATTTAACTTTAAGATAATCTCCTCTTGATTTTCTCCCAGAGATTGAGAACTTCATCTGTTAGGTATGTGAGTGAATAAAAAAAAAACCCTGAAGTATCTATACCTTTTTTCCCAGTTTTTAAGAGGCCATCTCTCTGTTCCCATGTTTTGCCTTCATAAGGTAAACATAGATCCTCAGAATAGTGACCTTTGGGACACCACAATACCCCCAAAGAACAAATTCTACAAGGTTGATTACAAAACACAACAGAATTAAGTGTTTCATTACAAATATTTTTACAAGGCAACAAAAATACCTTTAAAATTTATAAAATATGCTCACATCAGGTCACAAAACAGGAATATGAGTCTTTAAATTTGCATAATGTCTTAAAGACTTGGAGGAAAAACAGCAGCTTGATTGAACAATACAGTAACTGAAAATTACTCTACTTAGGTTAACTGCTCCCCTTGAGGATCATGTGGCTTATTTCTGAGTGCTGTAGAAGGAGCTAGCCTTTGGAGGGACAGGCTGATCTGAATTAGAGGAAGTCCTGCAGTTTCTCTCAGTAGCAGTAAGTAAACAATGGGGCAGCTAATTTCTTGAAAGACATGGAACATTCACTCACGGTTTGCCTTACTAGATTCTTTACTGAATTGGTCCCTGCAGTGGGTGCTGCAGAGATATAAAAATAACAGCAAATATGGTTTCATTGTGTGTGTGTGTGTATAAAAGAGTTTTGGACAGAATAGAGAGCCCAGATATAAGCCCAAGCATATATGGTCAATTAATATACAGTAAAGGAGCCATGGATATACAATGGGGAAATGACAGCCTCTTCAACAACTGGTGTTGGCAAAACTGGACAGCTACATGTATGAGAATGAAACTGGACTACTGTCTAACCCCATACACAAAAGTAAACTCAAAATGGATCAAAGACCTGAATGTAAGTCATGAAACAATAAAACTCATAGAAAAAAATATAGGCAAAAATCTCTTGGCTATAAACATGAGCAACTTCTTCATGAACACGTCTCCCCAGGCAAGGGAAACACAAGCAAAAATGAACGAATGGGATTATATCAAACTAAAAAGCTTCTGAACAGCAAGGGACACCACCAGGAGAACAAAAAGACTTCCTACAGTATGGGAGAATATATTCATAAATGACATATCCAACAAGGGGTTGACATCCAAATTATATAAAGAGCTCATGCACCTCAACAAACAAAAAGCAAATAAGCCAATTAAAAAATGGGCAGAGGAGCTGAACAGACACTTCTCCAAAGAAGAAATTCAGGTGGCCAACAGGCACATGAAAAGATGCTCCACATCACTAGTCATCAGAGAAATGCAAATTAAAACCACCATGAGATATCACCTCACTCCAGTTAGGATGGCTGCCATCCCAAAGACAAACAACAAATGTTGACAAGGATGTGGAGAAAAGGGAACCCTCCTACACTGCTGGTGGGAATGTAAATTAGTACAACCATTGTGAAAACCAGTATGGAGGTTCCTCAAAAAACTCAAAATAGAAACACCATTTGACCCAGGAATTCCAATCCTAGGAATTTACCCTAAGAATGCAGCAGCCCCGTTTGAAAAAGACATATGCACCCCTATGTTTATTGCAGCACTATTTACAATAGCCAAGAAATGGAAGCAACCTAAATGTCCATCAGTACATGAATGGATAAAGAAGAGTGGTACATATACACATTGGAATACTATTCAGCCATGAGAAGAAAACAAATCCTACCCTTTGCAACAACATGGAGCTAGAGGGTATTATGCTCAGTGAAATAAGCCAAGCAGAAAAAGACATGTATCAAATGATTTCACTCATAGGTGGATCATAAGAGCAAATGGCATTGCACTTCTCAATGATAATTCTGAAAGTTAGAAAGCAACAGAGAATTGTTAGAAAACAAAATCCTGAAGGAAAATGATCCATTTTAGAATTCTACACCAACCAAACTGTCATTAAGTACCAAGGAAGAATAATGACATTTGCTGGAAGCTAGACTCTGTGTAAGCAGTCTCACTGAGGCTGCCATGCTGTGAAGCTCAGACTAGATCATGAAGAGAAACCAAATGGAGAGGCCCTGAAGATACACAGAGATGCCTGACCAGCCCTCAGCTGCTGTAGACCTATTAGCATTCCAGCTCTAGTCTGAATGCAACCTCAGTGAGAGACCTCAGGCCCTAAGTACCTAGCTGAGCCTTTCCTAAATTCCTGTCTCACAGACACCAGGAGACAATAAGTGGCTGTTGTGGCATAATACCACCAAGTTTTGAGGTGGTTTGCTAAACAACAGTAGCAATTGGAAGAGTCACTCAAAAATATTATCTATGAATTGTGGTCCATCAAAATAAGGGACTAAACCAAGGAAGAGAAAAGCTTTAGAGGCAGGAAACTCAAGATTGAGAAGAGGCAGAGGGAATTCCCAAGGTGATGATTGGGCCTGCAAGCCTAAAGCGCTGCTAGTCCAGATTAGAGCAAGAGGACAGAGGCTCCAAGAGAGAGCAAAGTGAGAAGAAACCCGGCAAATAGAATGCCTGCTATGTTTATTCAACCAACACGGATTTAAGTGCCTTCTCTTTGCCAGAAACTATTCTAGGTACTGGAGATAGAGAATAGATCAAGTATCTGTGCTCAGAAACATGCATTTTGGTGGATGGTGAGACACAATGAAGGAATGTGTTAGTACATTTATAAATACATACACTTTGGGGTTTGTATATTTATATCTGATATGTGTGACTATTTCGAATGTGTATTTTTCTGAATTAGTACATAGAAATTTTTAACTGACATGTTAAAATTAAGCAAACAGAAAAAAACAAGGTAATTATTAACCCAAAGAAAAATAAAATATATATTCTATGGTTCAGCTGATATCATAATAACAGATAATACATAAGACTTTGTTCCAGGCCCCGTTTTAAGTGCTTTTTACATACAGGTCCACAGTCCTTTATCCAAAACCCTTGGAATCATTATATGTTTCAAACTTCAGATATTTTCCCAGATTTTAGAAAGGTAATACAGTGCATGTAGTTTTATTACTTAGGATATCCACTTGGGTATGAGCAGCACCCCATAATCAAAATTAAGTTTCTGTGGTTAAATATATGAAAATCCAAACGAAGAGGGATAAACCAGACTTTAAATAGCCCTAGGTCATTTTGAGGCAGCATTTGCCACCAAATGAGTTATGAAGGAACTTTCCATGTCAGAGGTTTTTGGATCTCAGAACCGTGGATAAGGCTCGGGGATCAGTACTAACATATTCAATCCTCGCTTAGTCATAATAATGCAAACTCTGAATATTTTAAGTTTAGTACTATTTGACTTTTAAAATATCACACACTCAATTTTAGTGAGGAATGTTTTTAAATTTTGACATGGAAGAATATACATACTGAACAGTGTATACATAAAGCTACCATTAAAATATAAACGTGTGTTTCTCACATAAAAATGGATAGACTGTCTGTGGAGGGCTGCAGCAGAAGCTGGAAAGGGTGTTTGCTCAGAGGAGAGGACCTAGGGGACTGGAGGAGAGGTACTTTTCACTGTGTACCTTTTTGTACCATTCAAATTTTCTACCAAGTGACTGCATTCAAAATGGAAGTGAGGTAAAATGTAGTAGTAAATAGATGGACACCAAAATGTCAGTATTGCTCAGTTTGCTCTGCATGCTGAGATTTTATTTCACAGTAGTTTCCCCTTATTTGAGGTTTCACTCTCCAAGGTTTCAGGTACCCTTGGTCAACTGAGGGTTCGAAGCAGAGGATCTCCTGACAGATAGTCAGAAGGTCAGCAGGAGGCTAACACTAAGTCACAATGCCCACATCATTCATCTCATCACAGAGGCATTTTATCATCTCACATCATCACAAGAAGGATGGGTACAGTACAGTAAGACAATCTTGAAAGAGAGAGAGAACATTCATAGTATATTACTACAATGGTTCTATTTTATTATTAATTATTGTTGCTAAACTCTTACTGTGCCTAATTTATAAATCAAACTTTATCATAGGTATGTAGTATACATAGGGTTTGGTACCATCTTCTGTGGCTTCAGGCATCTACTGGGGGTCTTGGAACATATCCCATGGGTAAGGAAGGAACTAGGATATTTTGGTCTTTTCTGTGTTTTATAAATTTTCTACAATGAGCATTATTAGTCTCAGAATAAACAGGGGAAATCTATCTTTAGGGATATATCCTTTATTCAACTATTTTCCTACTAATTTGGTATCTAGGATTCTATGACTATAAAAGTCTTAAGATTCTGAAGAGTAAGTAAACCTCAGGTTCTTTGGCCAATAAATGAAATCTGTTGTTATCATCATAGTCCATGGTGGGCCTCAAATACTTTTAATAGGAGTTCTGTTTATTCAGTTGGAGTTATAATACTATTCGAATGTAAAGCTGATTCCCTCAAGTAAGAGTTTTCAGGCTATCAAGAAAAAAAACAGAAATACATCTCATAATAAGATTTCAGCTGTTTTCCAGAATGATAGCAAGCCCTTTTCCCAAGTCTCTTTCCTCTCACTGTCATTAATCTACCCCACTTTTTTATCAGTTTCAAAGCACAAGTAAATAATTGTTCCTACGCAAAATGTGAGTTTGAAAATTATTCCAGTACCTTTCCTATGAAAATTTGCACTTGTGTTGAAAAAAAAAGAGAGAAAAAATAAATCAGAAACTGTTTCTTGATTGAAGCACGGGTTGTCCTTTTGAAGCCTTTCCTCTTGAATTAGGTTAGGTTTAGGGTCTGGATTCTTTGAAGAAAGGATGAGCTCCCTCCCTGAAGTTTAAGGGTTACCAGGGAGCTATGTCCTTAAAAGACCGATGCCTCAGACCAGATGAGGTTGGGGCCCTCAACACTGGCAGAGCCTGAACATCACCGACTGGGGGAAGGAATTACAAGGAATTAGAGAAAAAATAAAAAGAGGTCACATCACATGGGGAGAGGCACTGTGGGTGTGGGTGTCAGTAGGAAGCTGAATAAGTAAAGTGATATGCTGCAAGGATGCCAAAGAAACTGAAAAGAAGTATAAGGAAGGAGTGAAAAGAAGGAAAAAATAGATTAAAGAGACAGAAGAAAGGGAGGAACCGTCCACAAGAGAATGGAAAAAACATTTTTGAAAAAGAACATAGTACAATTATCCTCAGGTGGAGCATACTGAAACAAAAAAGGCAAGTCACTCCAACAGTATAACCAAAGATAGGAAAATTTAGGAGATTAACAGACTCCCCTGCCAACAATATTTTTACAAATCAAAAGGAACCACTAAAACAGATTTGGCTCAAACACAAAACACTTTCACTTTACAGTAACACTACTCTGATTAAATCTTGTCACTAGATTTCCTTATTCAGTCGATTGTTTTAGAATCCTTTGAGAACATGGCATAGACAGAGATAGCATCTCACGGTAGGGTGGGAACCCCTGGCATGCTGGCTGTATCTGGCTCTCAGTGTATTTCATCTAATCTACAGAGGAATTACCAAAAGGAGATACACAGTATTTCATAATTGCAACTGCAAAAAAGCATTACAGTATTAAGACCCTTAACGGCAATATGGTTAAAGGCCACAAGATGGTGATGGTGTGCCCCAAAGAGACCTCATTCATCTGCAAAACATGACACAAAGACCCGCCTTACCCATTTTTCCTTAGCAAAAAATTGGCTTGGTGGGGTAGGGCTGGTGTGAAAGAGAAGAGATTTGAAAAACATTAATTTTGAATAGTGATCAAAACATTCCTTATAACAAAACTTAAAAGAATTTATTCATTTGGTTTCTTTTTTTTCCCCCAATTAACACAAAAGGTGAGAATTTTAAGACTGGCAAACACTAAGGAACTATTTTTCACCTGTTACAGACACTCCGATTTCTATGTATCTACTGATAAAGTGATACATTTAAATAAAATAACTATTACTTTTGGGGGAAATCTTTAATTTGGGGTAGGGAGGGAGTCCAAAAGATGAAATTTCCCTAAAGAGTCCAGTGAAGAGTTTATTTCTTTGACTGCAATTTATTTCCTGACTCATTGAGGAAATGACAGGCAAGGTTAACCCTTATCTTAAATGAGTGTAACATTTTAGATTAATAAAATGCATACTCATGTGTTTCCATTTAACTTTACAACATACAAACACATACATACATACTTTTTACTTGCTACTTAACACAAAAACAAAATTTGGATGAGGGAATAAGGTTGAATCCTAGGTCTAAAATGCCGAAGAAGTAACTCAAGGGAAACCAGCCTGAAGGTTATTCGAGAGCCATCAGACTTAATTCTGAAAACATTAGTCATTAGAACTATTTTTTCTATTTAGCATCAAGTAAATTCTTAAAAACAATATACAATCTTATATTATTGTCAAAAATACAACACAGTGGTTCAGCAGTTACCCACATTATTAAATCCTCACCCCCATTAGTGAAGTTACTATCTGTCAACATAGGGAGATGTTACAGAATCACTGACTGTATTTTCCATTCCTTACTATTATCCCTGGGACCAACTTATATATGACTGAGAATTTTGTGCCCCCTTATACCCCTCACTATCCCCACTCACTCACCCCAACCCCTCCCCCATGGTAACTACCAGTCACTTCTCAGTGTCTATGAGTCTACTGCTTTTTTGTTCATTCTGTTTTGCTTTGCTTTTATAGTACACAAATAAGTGAAATTATATAGTATTAATCTTTATCCTCCTGGCTTATTTCACTTAGCATACCTTCTAATTCCATCCATCTTGTTGCAAATGGCGGGATTTCTTTCTTTTTATGGCTAAATAATATTCCATTGTGTATTGTATCACATCTTCTTTATCCATTCATCTATTGATAGACACTTAGGTTGCATCCATATCTTGGCTATTGTAAATAATGTGGCAATAAACATAGGGGTGCATATAATTTTTTGAATAAGGGATTTTGTTTTCTTTGGGTAAGTTCCTAGAGGGTATAATTACTGAATCATATGGCATTTCTATTTTTAGTGTTTTGAGGAAACTCCATATTGCTTTTCGTAGTGGCTGCACCAATTTACCTTCCCACCAACAGTGTAGGAGGGTTCCCATTTCTCCACATCCTTGCCAACACTTCTTATTTCTTGTCTTTTTGATAGTGGCCATCCTAACTGGTTTGAGGTGATATCTCATTGTGGTTTTGATCTGCATTTCCCTGATGTTTAGCGGCATCTTTTCATGTGCCTGTTGGCCATCTCTATTTCTTCTTTGGAGAAATGTCTGTTCAAGTCCTCGGCCCATTTTTAAATCAGGTTATTTGTTTTTTGGCGTTGAGGCATATGAGTTCTTTATATATTTTAGGTATTAACTCCTTATCAGATAAATTATTTTGAATATATTCTCCCATACTGTAGGTTGCCTTTTTGTTCTGCTGATGGTGTCCTTTGCCGTACAGAAACTTTTTTGTTTGATGTAGTCCCACTTGTTCATTTTTTATTTTGTTTCCCTTGCCTGAGATGTGTCCAGGAAAAAACTGCCCTTGCTTATGTTCAAGAGATTTTTGTCTATGTTTTCTTCTAAAAGTTTTATGGTTTCACATCTTACATTTAGGTCTTTGATTCATTTTGAGTTTACTTTTGTGTATGGAGTTAATAATCCAGTTTCATTCTCTTGCATGTAGCTGTGTAGTTTTTCCAACACCAGTTATTGAAGAGGCTGCCTTTTCCTCATTGTATATTCATGGATCCTTTATTATAAATTAATTGAATGCACATGTGTAAAAACAACCTTATTTTTCAATATTGACCCAGTTATAAATATTGACATGAAGCTGATAATATGTATCTAAATGTTGTAAAAATATTCTGACCTTTGACTTTATATTTCCATGTCAAAGAATTTATCTTAGGAAAATAAGAGACTCATATGAAGATGTACAGGGGTGTTCATTATAAATAATTATAAATAATGCTATAGTAGCATTATTTATAGAAAGGAGAAACATCAGAAACACCATAGTAGGGAATTGATCAAGTAAGTTGTCAGATATTCATAAACTAAAATAGTATGCAAGCATTTAAATTATGTTTTCCAGGGCATTGTCATATAAATAAGACACCCTTCTGGAGAAGCAAAACATCTATCTAAATATGGAACGTTTATGCTCTTTGATTCAACATTTCCATGTCTAGAAATTTATCCTGCAGAAACAATTTGACAGATATATAAATACATAGAGACAAAATGTTCCCTGAAACTTTGTTTATAATAACCAGAAACTGGAACCACCAAAACTCCCTTCAATGGAGAATTGTTCAAATAAATTATGCAGATACTAAGTAGCAAGGATTAGGTAGATGAATGTGTATTGAAAAGAGGAGCATTATATATTGTTGGATTGCCAAAGCCAGTTAGAAAATTGGATGCCTTCTACAGTATGGAGGTTCCTCAAAAAGTGGAATATAGAACTATCACATATATGATCCAGCAACTCCACTTCTGGAATTCATATCCAAAGGAAATCAAATAACTATCTCAAAGAGATATCTACATACACCCCAATATTAATTGCAGCAGTATTTACAATAGCCAAAATATGCAAATAACCTAAAAATCCATTAATAGATGAATGGATAAATAAAATGTGGTAAATATATACAGTGGAATATTATTCAGCCATAAAAAAAGGGAAATCTTGCCATGGACAGCATGGGTGGACCTTCAGGGCATTATATTGTATAATCTGACCTTTATATGGAATCTTAAAAAATCAAACTCACAGAAACAGAAAGAAGATTGATGGTTTCCAGGGCATTGAGGGATGGGAGGTGGGGGGCAGAATAAGTAAAATTGGTGAAAAGGTACAAACTTCCTGTTAGAAGTCCTGGGAATGTAATGTACAGTCTGAGGAATATAATTAACAATACTGTATTGTATACTTGAAAGTTGCTAATCTTAGGAGTTCTCACTACAGGCACAAAAAACTGTAGCTATTTCAGGTCATAGATGTGTTAACTAACATTATTGTAATAATTTTTCAGTATATATATGTATTAAATCAGTACACTGTACACCTTAAACTTATACAATGCTATATGTCAGTTGTATCTCAATAAATCTGGGGGACGGAGAAAACTTGGATGTTCTCTATATTTATTTAAACAAATATTTAAATTTGCAGAAAATGTATAGGAGAATACACCTAGTGATATATGGGTAAAAGTTTAATTAACAATCTGCTCTCCAGGAAAAAATCCTCGACAGGTGGTGTTTGCAAATTTCCATGGTCTCTAAATACTCCTGTGGTGGCTGATCTCAAGTATCTATGTCTAGTTACTGAACATGGATTTGGGAAGTGATGCATACAATTAGCTCAATGAGCTGGTATGACCAAGCCCCAGCACATCTCTGTATCTCTGGGGGGTGACATTATGAAGAGACTTTCATGTTCTACTTTACACACTTCTGTGTTTGTTTGCATCTTTTACAATGAAATTATATCACTGTTATAATAAACAAGAAGAATAAAATGCCAGTTTGGGAAAACAAAGATTTTTAAAAGAATATTTAAAGACATGGGTAGATATTTATGACACATGGTCAAGCAGAAATCATGTCACAAAGCAGGATCTTGTATTATCTCAGTTTCATTTTAAAAATACATATGCACATTCCTTTGCAGGAAAATGTCTGAAAGGAAATAAGCCAAAATGTACATGTGGTTATGGCTGAGTGATGGAATTCTGGGTGATTTTATTTTCTCTTTTACTTTTCAATGTTTTCCATGTTGTCTACAAATGCTCTTATAATTATGTAATGCTTTCATAATCAGAAAAGGCATCATTATATATAAAATACTTAGCCCTGCTGTTACTGCTTAGAAAGAAAGGCCTTCCTTTGTAGATTGCTATTACTGCAATCACATTATATGACTATCTTAAAATGTGGATAAGTGGAATCTTTTATTTTTTTCCTTCTCTCAAAGATAAAAGGAGGAGTTACTTTTTATTTATGTGGCCCAAGATCTTGAAATATATATTCATATTTCCCGACCCTTAATATAAAAATTTCCCAATCCCTTACTTTATCAGTTATTGTCATAGATCCTACCCTAATGTTTGCCCAGATTATTGTGACATCCTTTAGCTACTCTCTCTGTCTCTCCCTCTCCCTCCCCATCTCCCCCACCCTCCTCTCTCTGTTTGCATTTCTCTTCTCAGTACAGCCCATACTATAATCAAAATGCATTAGGGAGATCTATATACATGTTGCCAAAGATTAATGACCTTAAAATATGTTTTTCCTTTTCACTTTTCTCAAAAGTCTTTAATGGCAGGTCACAGAAGACAATTTACAGCACCATCCTATGTCTGTAATAATTGTATAAACATATTACTATATATACAGAAAAATAACCTGGGAGAATATATAATTGTTAGGAAGGCTCTTTTCTGAGAGTAGTGGGATTACAGGGGGATTTTACATTATAAGTTTTCTGTCTCTGAAGCGTTTTAAGAAAAGCCTACATCACTTCTATACCTCAGAAAGAAGTAACAGAGAAGAGGGAATTCTTCACTGAATTCCCACTGTGCAGAAAGAAATCTAAACTCCTTTCCCCTTTTGTCCCAATACCTACCTTTAAAATCTGCCTATTCAATAAAAACCACCCAGGCTATGTCAGCCCCCTCACATATTACTTACTCCCTTTCCTAATTTCTACACCACTTCCCGCTTTGAGGACTAATCCTTTTTTTTATAATTTATTTTGGTATCATTAAACTACAATTACATGTGCAATATTATGGTTATTAAACTACCCCCTTCATCAGGTCCCCCCCACCAACCCCATTACAGTCACTGTCTCAGCGTAGTGAGATGCAATAGAATCACTACTTGTATTCCCTGAGTTGTACAGCCCTCCCTGTGCCCCCCCAACATTATGTCTGCTAATTGTAATGCCCCTTTTTCCCCCTTGTCCCTCCCTTCCCACACATCCTCCTCAGTTTCCTTCCTTTTAGTAACTCATTAGTCCGTTCTTGGGTTCTGTGACTCTGCTTCCGTTTTGTTCCTTCAGTTTTTGCTTTGTTCTTATGCTCCACAGATGAGTTAAATCATTTGATACTTGTCTTTTTGGCTTGGCTTATTTCACGGAGCATAATACCCTCTAGCTCCATCCATGTTGTTGCAAATGGTAGGATTTGTTTTCTTCTTATGGGTGAATAATATTCCATTGTGTATATGTACCACCTCATCTTTATCCATTCATCTACTGATGGACACTTAGGTGGCTTCCATTTCTTGGCTATTGTAAATAGTGCTACGATAAACATACGGGTGCATATGTCTTTTTGAAACCGGGCTGCTGCATTCTTAGGGTAAATTCCTAGGAGTGGAATTCCTGGGTCAAATAGTATTTCTATTTTGAGTTTTTTGAGGAACCTCCATACTGCTTTCCACAATGGTTGAACTAATTTGCATTCCCACCAGCACTCTACGTAGGAGGGTTCCCTTTTCTCCACATCCTTGCCAACATTTGTTGTTGTTTGTGTTTTGGATGGTGGCCATCCTCACTGGTGTGAGGTGATATCTCATTGTGGTTTTAATTTGCATTTCTCTGATGATCAGCCATGTGGAGCATCTTTTCATGTGCCTGTTGGCCATTCTTTGAAGAAGTGCCTATTCATGTCCTCTGCCCATTTCTTAATTGGATTATTTGCTTTTTGTTTGTTGAGCTCCGTGTGTTCTTTATATACTTTAGATGTCAAACCCTTATTGGATACGTCATTTATGAATATATTTTCCCATATTGTAGGATGTCTTTTTGTTCTCCGGATGGTGTCCTTTGCTGTACAGAAGCTCTTCAGCTTGATATACTCCCATTTGTTCATTTTTGCTTTTGTTCCCCTTGCCCAGGGAGATATGTTCATGAAGAAGTCGCTCATGTTTATGTCCAAGAGATTTTTGCCTATGTTTTTTTCTAAGAGTTTTGTGGTTTCATGACTTACATTCAGGTCTTTGATCCATTTTGAGTTTACTTTTTGGTATGGGGTTAGAGAGTAGTCCAGTTTCATTCTCTTACATGTAGCTATCCAGTTTTGCCAACACCAGCTGCTGAAGAGGTTGTCATCTCCCCATTGTATATCCAAGGCTCCTTTATCATATATTAATTGACCGTATATGTTTGGGTTAATGTCTGGATTTTCTATTTGTTCCACTGGTCTGTGGATCTGTTCTTGTGCCAATACCAAATTGTCTTGATTACTGTGGTTTTGTAGTAGAGCTTGAAGTCTGGGAGTGTAATTCCCCCTGTTTTATTCTTCCTTCTCAGGATTGCTTTGGCTATTTGGGGTCTTTTGTGGTTCCATATGATTTTAGAACTATTTGTTCCAGTTCATTGAAGAATGCTGTTGGTATTTTGATACGGATTGCATTGAATCTGTAGATTGCTTTAGGTAGTATAGCCATTTTGGCAATATTTATTCTTCCTAGCCAAGAGCATGGGATGAATTTCCATTTGTTAGTGTCCTCTTTAATTTCTCTTAGGAGTGTCTTGTAGTTTTCAGGGTATAGATCTTTCACATCCTTCATTAGGTTTATTCCTAGGTATTTTATTCTTTCTGATGCAATTGTGAATGGAATTGTTTTCCTGATTTCTCTTTCTGCTAGTTCATCCTTAGTGTATAGGAAAGCAACAGATTTCTGTGTGTTAATTTTGTATCCTTCAACTTTGCTGAATCCAGATATTAGTTCTAGTAGTTTTGGAGTGGAGTCCCAGCAAACAGATTTAACAAGCATGTTGATAGAAATAGATCTAGCCAAAAACTGAAAGGGAAATGAATCCCAGAAGAATAATTCTATTAAAAATGAACTAAAAAAAAAAAAGAAAAATTAATGGTCTGCCACTTCTTCCTCTACTTTCCCATTCTTTTCCCTCCCCTTCCTACACAAATCAGTCCAAAAGCCACTACATGGGGCCCAGCAAGTTTGGTGTCTATAGTAGGGCTGTGGAACCATAGTAGTTGAGAGGCGTGAGGAGGGCATCTGGGTAAGAAGTCCGGCTGTGTGGGTGTCAGAGCCTAAGAGTGAGAAGGACCTCTGTGTGGAGGGTGGCCTGACTGGGATGTGGAGGGTGTCCCCACAAGGAAGGGATACCACTGTGGCATCCTGCGCAGCATGAGAATGGAGTCCCTGCAGAGGGGCAGCCTAATGCTGGGTGTTGGAGTCCAACAGGGTAAGATAGCTTCCCACATGGGGCAGGGGCAGGGGAGCAGAAGAGAGGGGGCCTAGCATGGGTGCAGAGATCAAGCTGGGTGAGGGAGGCATCCATGAAGGAAGTTCTGTCCAGCACAGGGTGTCAGGGTGAAGTGGGTGACTATGCAGGGGTGGGCCAGCTCAGGGCATGGGAGCCCATGCAAGATGTAGAGGGTATCTGGGCAGAGCAGCAGCCCAGAGCTGGATGAGGAGGGTGTCCACACTGGGGGGAAGAGGCAATCACAGGAGATTATTTGTGTACAGAAGGACTCATCAAGTAAGTAATCATATTAAAGATAATGAGAGTCAGGTTTCTCACTGGCAGAGATGGTAGTTACACGTAAGTGAAAAAACGAGGATAATTGAGTTGGGATGACAGGGCACTTTCAGTGTAGGCTTTGCAGGAAGAAGACCCTGAGTCACAGTTTAGTGTCCAGGATGTTTACTAGGGAGTGCCTTGAGGACTGACACCTGTGGCAGGGAAGAGAAGGAAGCAAGCTTAGACGGAAGGAAAAGCAAGCTGCATGAGAGGAAGACCCAGCAGCCTTAGCTGACCCCCCAGTGAGCTCTGGAGCTGAAATGGCCTCAGCATTTCCCAGGCCAGGCTGAAATGGCTGGGCTTTAAACCATGTCTTGATCAGTCCCTGGATGTGGGCTGTCCCCAAAAGGGCATGAGCTTTCCTGAGGCAGCCCTCTGCAGCCGTAGGACCTGGTAACAGCCTTCTCAGTTGCTCATCTCCTTGTTCTTTCCCTGCTGCTCTCAGATCCACTTCTTCATATAGTTGAGGAGTAGTTTCTCTAGGCTTCTGATGAGCCTCTTCTCCTGGGGAAACTTTAAAGGGGAAGGTTTCTAGGACAAACTACAGCCCTCCTTGCCGCAGCTGGTCCAGGGGCTGCGATTGAAACTTAAAGCCTCTTTCCTTGACCATCCTTTCTAAATTTCTCTCATTCTCATCCTCCGCTTGTCTTGGCCTTGGTGACTTGGCAGCATGATCTAGATTCTCTGAGTTCCTGGAAGCCGTGTCCTTGTCGCATTATCTGTTTGCCATTGCAGCTGGGCACGGGAATAATAGCATCCAGGCGGATGGTCTGGATGCTAAACCATCCTTCCCTGCCTGTGTTGTATGACAGCAGACCTTCCTCCTTCTGATGATCAGGGTTAATACCCCTGCCAGGATTGTTGCTCAGCTTCCAACCCACTTTCGCCTGGATACTAGCAGCCTAAAGTACCCGGGCAGCAGTTTCAGCTAGTAACTATAGGGGACTTTTGCTGTATCCTATGGTGGAAATAGTACCCTTTCAGGAACCAGATCCTCTAACCCTGTAGAGTCCACAGTAGCAGGAACAGAAAGCATAAATTCCCTAAGGGTCACTGGGAGTGATGAGAAACAATACCTCTCCTATGCCCATATTTTGCTTTTCAGACCCATGCTTTCCTCCTATTGGGGACAAAGCACCACATTAAGATCTCTGATTCAATGTGTTTAATGTATCCTGAAGGACAGCGCTCACCAAGCACTGCATCTGGGCTGACGCTTCTGCTGTACCTTCAGCAAGGCAGGGCCCTCTCAGGCCAGGAGCATTGGGTGCTGCAGAAGTGATACCATTATCATAGGGTCACTCTCACACCATTTTTGCTATAAATTGGGTTCCTTGGTCTGATGGAATGCTATGTGAGGTCCCCTGCTGGTGAATCAAACATTGTAGAAACCCAGGGGGAGGGCTAAAGGTAAGACATTTAAGCCCTTACCCAGAATATGTGTCCATTCCTATTTCAGAGTGAATCACTAGCCCTTTCAGGGTAGGAGGGCCCCAAAGTAGTGAGCTTGCCACCCGCTGGTGGGCTGGTCTCCTTGAGGAGCTCGGGAGCTCAGCGTCAGTCTCTTCTGCTGTCTGTCCATTTGGCTGTATGGCAGTGGCAGTAACTAGAGTAGCCCTGATAAGCGGGAACCCAGGCTGCTGGGTCCAGAACGGCCTCAGTCTCTGCCACCGTGGCCACTTCATTTACGAACCCACTGTACTAGCAGTGATGTGGTCAGTGACAGAGGAGGAGTCAACTGCCTGAGTCATTTTATATGTGAGGGGGTTACATCTGCCAGTTCGTTTTCTATATGCCATGGTTTTTTTTTGTTCCTCTATTCCTATAGTGTTGCCTTCTTTTGTGTTAAAAAGACATTTTCCAATGTACCACTTAAATTACATTGTCATTTCTTTTACAATATACATACACATTTAGCTGTTTCTTAGTGGTTGCCCTGGAGATTACAATTAACATCTTATAACAATCTAGCTCAGATTCTTATCAAATTCATTTCAACAGTGTACAAAAACTGCACTCCCCAATAGTCCCATTCCCTTCACCCTTGTTTTCTTTTGCTTGTACAGACTGAGTAGTACCCTTACTGGCTGCTCTTCTATTTTTCAGCGAGTGACACCATGTGTTATTAACTATCTCCAGAACACTCTGCAGGTCAGGCGCTCCCGGTTGACATTTTGATCTTGCTACACATTATCATAATTGGGTCCACACGGCTTCTGACAGGTGCATGATGCCATCTGTCTTAATTATTTCTGGGTTGTATTATCTCCCTTGATAATAAAGAGCTCAGTTTTATAAGAGCGTCTCCTACCATCAGTCCAACCAGCAAAACAGAGCCACCACCGCTATGCACTTCATACTGATTCTGGTGCCCTTTCACCTACACATTCTTTATCGCTTTGGTAGCGTGATTCCAGGTCCTCCCGTGGAACAATCATCTGGTGGGTTTTCTGGCATCACTTAGTCTATCCATACCAGCATACCCACTTTACTGAGCCCTTTTTTCAAAAATTAAGATAGCATTCACATACGTAAAAATCACCGTTTTCAAGTGTACAACTCAAAGTGTGTGTTCCACGGTTGTGTAACCATCACCAATCAATTTAGAATACTTTTAGGACCCCAAAATGTAATCCCGTGCCAATTAACAGTCACTCCTCATTTCCTACCAACAGCCCCCGGCAATCGCTAATTTACTTTATGTCTCCATGGATTTGCCTATTCTGAACATGCCATATAAATGGAATCATACAGTGTGTGGCTTTTATGTCTGTTTTTCTTCTTTCAGCATGTTTTCAAGGTTCATTCATGTTGTAGCATGTGTAAGAGTCGAATTCCATTTTATAACTAAGTAGCATTCTATTGTATGGATATTTCATGTATCCATTTGTCAGCTGATGAATATTTGGGTTGTTTCCACTTTTTGTCTCCTTGGAATAATGCTGCTATACATGCTTGCTTACACATTTTTTTGTGGACACGTTTTCATTTCTCTTGGGTGTATACCTAAGAGTGGACTTGCGGGGTCAAGTAGTAACTTTATATTTCACTTTTTCAGCAATTATCACACTGTTTTTCAAACGGGCTGTACCATTTTACATTCCACCGGCAATGTCTGAGGGTTCCAGTTTCTCCACATCCTCACCAACACTTGTTAAAATCCGTATTTTTTTATTATAGCCATTCTATTGCTGTGAAGTGGTATCTCATTGTGGTTTTGGTTTGCATTTCCTAAATGAGCATTGGTGTTAGACACTTTTTTATGTGCTTGGTGTTCGTTGGTATGTTGTCTATAGAGAAATACCTATCCAAAGTCTTTGCCTATTTTATTTTATTTTATTAATTAATTAATTTATTTATATTAAGGTATTATTGATACACATTCTTATGAAGGTTTCACATGAAAAACAATGTGGTTACTACATTCACCCATATTATCGAGTCCCCCCCCCATGCTCCATTGCAGTCACTGTCCATCAGTGTAGTAAGATGCCCCAGAGTCACTATATGCCTTCTCTGTGCTACACTGTCTTCCCCTTGATCCCCCCACACACCATGTGTGCCAATCATAATACCCCTCAATCCCCTACTCCCTCCCTCC
>JAQQAC010003584.1:6490963-6505899 GCA_029783875.1 Phataginus tricuspis | reverse complement strand
CCACCCCTCCCCTTTGGTAACCGCTAGTCCCTTCTTGGAGTCTGTGAGTCTGCTGCTGTTTTGTTCCTTCAGTTTTGCTTTGTTGTTATACTCCACAAATGAGGGAAATCATTTGGTTCTTGTCTTTCTCCACCTGGCTTATTTCACCGAGCATAATATCCTCCAGCTCCATCCATGTTGTTGCAAATGGTAGGATTTGTTTCTTTCTTATGGCTGAATAGTATTCCATTGTGTATATGTACCACTTCTTCTTTATCCATTCATCTACTGATGGACACTTAGGTTGCTTCCATTTCTTGGCTATTGTAAATAGAGCTGCAATAAACATAGGGATGCATATATCTTTTTGGATCTGATAACTTGTATTCTTTGGGTAAATTCCTAGGAGTGGAATTCCTGGGTCAAATGGTATTTCTATTTTTAGTTTTTTGAGGAACCTCCATATTGCTTTGCACAAGGTTGAACTAATTTGCATTCCCACCAACAGTGTAGGAGGGTTCCCCTTTCTCTGCATCCTCACCAGCATTTGTTGTTCCTAGTCTTTTCAATGTTGGCCATCCTTACTCGTGTGAGCTGATATCATTGTGGTTTTAATTTGAATTTCCCTGCTAATTTGCAATGTGTAGTATCTTTTCACGTACCTGTTGGCCATCTGAATTTCTTCTTTGGAGAATTGTCAGTTCATATCCTCCACCCATTTTTTAATTGGGTTATTTGCTTTTTAGGTGTTGAGACATTGAGTTCTTTATATATTTTGGATGTTAACCCCTTGTCGGATATATCACTTACAAATATATTCTTCCATACTCTAGGATGCCTTTTTGTTCTGTTGATTGTGTCTTTTGCTGTACAGAAGCTTTTTAGTTTGATGTAGTCCCACTTCTTCATTTTTGCTTTTGTTTCCCTTGCTCAAGGAGATGTGTTTAGGAAAAAGTTGCTCATGTTTATATTCAGCAGATTTTTGCCTATGTTGTCTTCTAAGAGTTTTATGGTTTCATGACTTACGTTCAGGTCTTTGATCCATTTTGAGTTTACTTTTGTGTAGGGGATTAGACAGTAATCTAGTTTCATTCTCTTGCATGTAGCTGTCCAGTTGTGCCAACACAGCTGTTGAAAAGGCTGTCATTTCCCCACTGTATATCCATGGCTTCTTTATCATATATTAATTGACCATATACACTTAGGCTGTCATTACCCCATTGTATGTCCATGGCCCCTTTACCATATATTAATTGACCATATATGCTTGGGTTTATATCTGGACTCTCTAGTCTGTTCCACTGGTCTATGGGCCTGTTCTTGTGCCAGTACCAAATTGTCTTGATTACTGTGGCTTTGTAGTAGAGCTTGAAGTCAGGGAGTGTAATTCCCTGTTTTATTCCTCCTTCTCAGGATTGCTTTGGCTATTCGGGGTCTTTTGTGATTCCATGTGAATTTTAGAACTATTTGCTCTAGTTCATTGAAGAATGCTATTGGTATTTTGATAGGGATTGCACTGAATCTGTAGATTGCTTTAGGCAGGATGGCCATTTTGACAGTATTAATTCTTCCTATCCATGAGCACGGGATGTGTTTCCATTTATTGGTATTTTCTTTAATTGCTTTCATGAGTGTTTTGTAGTTTTCAGTGTTGAGACATTGAGTTTTTGGGTGTTGAGACTTCCTTGGTTGGGTTTATTCCTAGGTATTTTGTTCTTTTTGATGCAATTGTGACTGGAATTGTTTTCCTGATTTCTCTTTCTGTTAGTTCATCATTAGTGTATAGGAATGCAACAGATTTCTGTGTATTAATTCTGTATCCTAATCTTTGCCTATTTTAAATTGGGTTACTTTTCCAATTATTATTGAGTAAAGTGGGTTTTTTCTTTTTTACATATTTTGGACACTAGACCCTTGTCTGATGTGATTTGCATGTATTTTCTCCTATTTGTGGGTTGTCTTTTCCCTTTTTTGATGGTATTCTTTGAAGCATAAAGACTTTTGCTTTTGACAAAGTCCAAGTTAGTCTACTTTTCTTTGGTCGACTATGTTTTTGGTGTCATGTCTAAGAAATTGTTTCCTAATCCAAGGTCACAAAAATTTAATTTATTTTTTTTCCTGAGAGTTCTTTAATATTAGCAGTTACATTTAAGTTTCTGATCCATTTTGAGTGAATTTTTGTGTATTGTGTGAGATAAGGGTCCAACTTCATTCTTTTGCATGTGAACATCTAGTTGCCCTACCATCATTTGTTGAAAAAAACTATTCTTTTCCTCATAGAATTGGTTTGGCACTCTTGTTGACAATCTAACACACACAAACGTGTGGGTTCATTTCCAGACTTTCAGTTCCAGTCTCTTGATTTATATGTCTATCCTTATGCCAGTACTACATTGTTTTGGTTACTGTAGCTTTGTACCAAGTTTCAAAATTGGGAATTGAGTTCTCCATCTTTGCTCTTTTTCAATATTGTTTTAGCTGTTTGGGGTCCCTTGCATTTCCATATGAATTTTAGGATAAGTTTGTTAATTTTTGCAAAAAACCCAGGGGGGATTTTGATGGGGATTGCATTGACTCTATAGAGCTATGTGGAGATTATTGCCATTTTCACATTAAGTCATCCAATAAATGAACACAGAATATCTTTCCATTTATTTAGGCTTTCTTTTATTTTTTTTCAACAATATTTTATAGTCTTCATTGTACGTGTTTTGTTAAGTTTACTTTTTTTTTAACTTCAGTGGATGTCTCGTGTTAAATTCACTCTTAGGTATTTTATTCTTTTTTATTTCCCTTAGTGCTTTAATCCTTAACCATCTGCTAAGACATTTATGGCATTTTGACCTCAGTTAGCATGGGCCATCGCATTTCCATGCTTCATAGGAGCCACCTTACTAGCAAGTTCACACCAATTCCTGGGATCTTTGTCAGAGGGTAAAGCTTGTATTTTAGGATAGTACACAAAACTGTCATCAATTGTTATGTTCTATACCCCTTGATCAAAGACCCTCAGAATCTAGTCCCTTCTGTATTCCCCCACCTCCTATAGTCCATCGTAGTTAGATCTTTTTGCTCCTTTAGGATTATGGTTTCCTTACCAGGCCTAGCATGTTCCCAGCTGGGTTATGCTATCACTTAACCATAGTTACAGAGTTAGGGGACAAGAGGGTAGTGGGGGACAGATTCAGAGGGTCACATGTTATCTTGCAGGGAGAGGCCTTAACATTGCCTCAAGTGAGGGGAATATGTAACTCTTGTAGGAAAGGGTGGCCCACTTTTGCAGGCTCACAGGATCAAGAGAAATCTGGGAATTCAGTATTTTGGGGGGCATCAACTCATATATTTCCATCTCATGTGTCAGGTCTCATTCTTTCCCAACCACAGTCCTGTCCTTGGTATAAGAGATCTAGTTTAGTTAGCAGTTTAACCTTCTTTGGATCTTGGCTACACTGATGATCTAAATCAGTCTGGTCCTCAGCTTTCTTTGCCCTCCCTCCCTCTGCAGGTTATGAAAGGCTCTTTACCTGCTACCAAAGAGGCCCTAATGCCTTTCAGTCGCCTGCTAGCTTTGTTTTCTTTTCCTACAGCTTCAATAGAGCTAAGCAATAACCATCCAACCCCACTGTCCTTATAGTTACTATTTCCTCCAAATACTGCCCTAGCTAATATGTTTTCTTTCACTAGTATATTATCCCAATTCCCCACTGGTGCAAGTTTTAATACTGGAATGTTTGCTTTGTGCCAGGGGCTGTCTGTGCTCCACCCATGGCCAGTGAGGAGGTACTCCTCAGCTGCCTGCTGACTGACCCAGCTCCAAATCGCCACCTTATTGTCTGCTTTCTCAGACCCCTCCTGGCTGCAGCTGCAGCAGTCTGGGTCTCAGCAGGCTCTGAGGCAGACTTTAGTGTATCAGGATAATTATTAGGATCGACATCTGTGGGTGCGAGGGGAAGGCAACAGGCTTGGGCAGAGGGAGAAATTGGTCAGAGAAGGAGGCTGATGGGCTCAGCTAACCCCACTGGGAGGTCTTATTGAAGTCGTCCTGCGCAGGGCTGAGATAGCCAGGCCTTTCTACCCTTGCCTTGATAAGTTGTTGTATTTGGGCCACCCAGGAAAGAGGCATCTCCTTGGGCAAGGTGGATCTCTGCGGATGGGGCAAACCCTGAAGGAAATGACAGCTGACAGCGGTGTGCTAACCATAGTTCCCACAGCTGGGCAACGAACCCTTTTTTGAAGGGCATCTGGTCTATGTATCTCAATATCCACCACGGGCATCATGTCAGCAATTTACTCTTAAATTGTTCAAGTAAAAAAAAAGTTCATTTTGCTGTGTGTGCAACTTTTCTGTAAGTTTGAAATGCTTTAAAAAAAAACAAAAAAAGTGAACATACTTACATAAATTAAATGTGACTAAGAAAACACCTAAAAAAGAGTATCCTGTTGTGATTCAAAGAAAAGGGAATGATCAATTACACAATTTTAAAAAAAATAGGGAATGATGTTGAAAGACAAAAATTCACTTGAATGAGTAAAATGTGGGTCACCAGCAGAGTTTGTGTGAGATAAGGCAATAAAGGCAAGTCTAGGCTTCATCCTGGCTGACACAACATACTTCAAAATAGGGCAAGAACAGGGAATGCCTATTTCATCACAGCTAGATAGTCTTTTAATTTCACCTTACCTCTCTGAATAGGTTAAGTCTTTCACAGATTATCTTGCATAGTTACTCTTTTCCATCTGTTTCTTCCTCTGTCTCTTTCCTCTCCAAGACCATCCTGGAACTTGGAATGTGGAGACGTGAGTATTTGCTCAGTTTCCCCAGACTGGAATGAAGATTATTTTTAGGATTAATCCCTGAGTCACAGAGGGAGGAGAGAAAGAGTCATTTTAACCTCTTCTTTGGCCCTACTTCATAACGTGCTGTATAGTGAAGTCGTTTAAAAATTTTTTCTTTTTCCCTCTTCTCCAAGAATTGTGTTTGTTTTTTATATTTCCTTTGGAAACCTGCATCAGAGGCTTCTAAAAATGGAAGAAATTTTTCTTTGCCGAATGGACCACAGGCTAAATTAGACTGCCTTAAACTGCTTTCATGTAAGTAAATCTATTTATTATAATACTGATTGTTGGGATCTGAGAAGTTACAGAGTTACTCCTCATTTCCTTCTCCCTGTCCCCTGAGCTGTGCCCACTCTGAACTTTCCCTTCTGTTTCTCCTAAACTAAGAGTAGGAGACACTTGGCTTTTTGTGGGGAGATGGAGGCAGAGATTTTGTTCTGGCCTTCTATTCTTGCTGCAACATGATTGAGCATGTTTCACGCTTCACTTACTTGACCACATTTTTTGAGGGATAAATAAGCATGAAAACAGAGAACACTACACTTTTTTTAAAGTTCCTACCAATCCACATATTAAATATTGAAAAAAGCCCTTCCCAACTAAATTGCCATGGAAGTGGGGAGAAAGTTCTATCTTGGATAAAGTCAGCACTTAAAGAATATCTGTGGAATGACCTGAATGAAAGAAGAGGAGTTGGTTTAACATCAGGAAGCCATGGTTTAAAGAGGCAAGCTTTCGGATGGAAATAGTAATACCAACCTTTATTTATACAGTCATTTAGCATTTTCAGAGTGCTTTCACACACATTATATCATGTAAAGCTTAAAACAACCCTGCAAGTGAGGTGAGGCAGGTGTTATTTGTACCATTTTAAAGGTAAGATTATATGACTTGCTTGGAGTCTAACCAGTAATAAGTGGCAGAAAGGGAGCCAGTACCCAGGTTTGCTGATTACTGTTGGTGCCAAGACCAGATGGATTCTTCTGATTTCAGAGTGGAGCCCTCAAGGATTACTGCTGGGGGGCTTGTCTTGTTTAAAACTTTCACAGACTCTCTGAGAGCGGGCATATGAGAAAAGTCATTGGGCTGAGATGTCCTTAAGCTCTCTAGAGAGTAAACACCACGCAGATGGATCTGAAGTGAAGAAAAGATTAATTGCACAAAGCTCTGTGAGTGGACGGAAGTGTGGTTTCATCTGTGCTGATTTTGGATGAGGGCATTTAGGACCGTTAGTCTCAAGTACAGTTAAAAGAAGATGAACTTGGAGCTATAACAATAAAGTTATAAAGTTTTACACAGTAAAATGCTAATTAAACTATACCTGGAATCATGTATCTCATACTGCCCAGGGACCTTAAAAAAAGAGTCTAGTGGATTCACCAGGTCATAGAAAAGGGTATCTAAACTAATCAAATAACTTCCCTAAGAAGAAAGTTGCTTTAAAAATAGGATTAAATAAGTGGCTCTTTGGAGGAAATCTTTCCTCACCCTTCTGAAGTTTATGTCCCAGAGGTCAATTACAATATTTAAAACCATCTCATTTTCAACAAACATTTATTGATGGACCACCATATTCAGGCACTATGTTCAACATTAGATTTTACAATGAATAAACCAGACTTTCAAGATCATTGCCAGAGAATGCCAGACTGAAGGAATCTCTCTTTCGAGTCGCCACGGCTTTCCTGTGTTCGTCACGGACTGGCGTCGGGGTTCCGCGCAGTCCTCGGCTTAGGCTGGTGGGCGTGGGTTGCCAGAGACCAGTCAGCCCTGGCGAACCTGCAGCCAAGGTCTTCGAGCTGCGGATCCGAGGGATGCGGCCCTTCATACCGTCAGAGAAGAAAGTGAAGTTCTCACTGTAAACGACCTTCTCATTAACGTTTTGTTTACCTCTGCGTTCAGCATTTCTGAGCTAGGAAGGCACATACAGTCCCTGCACGACTGAATTAGGTTCCCAAAGTTGGCTTTTAACTTGATTGTTTGAACATGAAAAATTTGCATTTTCCCAGAGATACAACATGACAAATACTGGCTAGGTTCTCAGGCCAGCCTTGGCGGTCCAGTAGCCCATATGCAGCCTGACTCTGAGAATGAGAACTGTGACCCACAGCATTGTTTCTGTGGGAAAATGTGACCCAGCAGCGGAACAAGGTCTTCCTTCCTGCCTCACTTCCTACCTCATCAGTAATGAAGCCAGTATGTTTACTATGGGAAATGCAGCTCCTGAGTGTGGGCCGGCCGCCCTGTGCAACCTTGAGTACCTTACCCACAGAGCAGATATTCCCTCACTCTCCTGCCCTACCCCTGCCAGTGAGGCGCTGGAGGCAGATGGGGAGTCTTCTCCTAACCCACCTTCTTCAGAGTGGGGCTGTTGGGACTCTGCGTGTGGAGGCGCTCGCTGCATCATGTACGGGGCCCCTTGTTCAAAAAGTAGAAAAAAAATGCAGTTAAAGTTTCTAAAGTTTAAAGTTTTTTTCCTTTCTTCTGGTCCCGCTCGCTTGACTTCTCATGATGCTTTTAATTTAGATAGGCATATAGTTAACTATTATAACTTTTTAATATTTTCTCAGTATGGAAAAAAATTTTAATTTATTAGCACGAATTTCATAATTAATTTTTATATTGTGCAATACCAGTTTGAGATACAAATATAAGAACATTTAATTCCTATGTGAAATCACCAAAATTACACAATTCTGTTTTGTAGCTCATGCATGTATATATATTTTGTTCTTAATCAGATGGTGCAAACATTGCAGAAAACTTAACCAGTATTATTCCACTTCCTGACACACACATTCTACCAACACTCTCTACCTTTGACTTACTGAGGAGTAAGAAAGGACTGAAAGGAAAAGGAAATGTTTTCAGCATAGGCAGTTGGCTAATACAGGGAAGTAAGGCAAGAAAGAAAGGAGACCATAGGGTTCCTCGGTCTTTTGTGTTTCTTAGAATACCGCTGTGTTCTGTCTGTGTTCAAAGCAAGTTCTGGTTCGGATGGAAAAGATGGCCTCTCAGAGCTATCAGCAGCCCCACCTACTCAGGTGCAGATGTAACACACTTTGTAATTACTTGTTTTACTGAACTCCGATGCATCATGGATCCACCAGAATTCTGTATGCGTGGAGCATTGAGAACACGATGTGAATGGGTGGCAAGGTAGAGTGAACATGCATAAGGCATGTCTCCTGCTCACATGCGTGCTCCATTGTCCCATCAAACTGCACTGCAAGACATGAGTTCAAAGATAAAGTTGTTTGGAATTTCGAGAGGGCACTAGCACGGTGTTAAACGAAGCATGGGGTGTCTCCGAGCATGGACTCCCTGTAATGCCCTGGGAGTGGGGCAAGGGGTTAGGGAGGCAAAGTGGGCAGAGGCTTGTGGCAGCCTGCGATGGGCATGATGGGCAGACGGCTCTTAGGCCTCCTGAGGGCCTGGCTATTTTCCTTTCAGAACACTACACCTAGTGTTGCTAGAGACAGTGATGGCTCTGGTCAAGAATCCAGAGGTGGATACCAGCCTTTGGGGATGACGGCATTTTCAAGGAAGGATGTTCCAGTAGAGGTCACTGTCAGCTGGCAAAACATTTGTCGGATAGAAGGTGAGCGATGAGGTCGTGGCAGGCCTATAAAACCGCATGATATACTAGTTGGTAACCTGAGAACTCAGGGTGTCCAGTATAAACAAATTTTCAGCCCCAGTTTACTTAGAGTTACAGATAGTGGTAACTTCCTTCCCCAAACGACAGACAGCTACAAAGAGAAAGGCAATGACCCTGCGTCGTGAAAGCTTTGGCACCACAATTCAAAATACTTAACACTCCCGGTGGATGGGCTGAGGGACGGTTTGTCTATTCTTTCCTTCTCTTTACGGAGGTCGTGTGGCAAAGGCCCCGGTTGTTCTAAAAAACCGAACACAGTTATAGAAGATTTTGTGATCTCATGAGATTCAAGTTTCCAAAACAAGGACTATCTTCAGAAAGAGTAGGAACATCTGTTCTCCTCAAGCTATCAGGGCTTTTAAGGTAGGAGGAGGACAGACAGAGTACAGAGAAGAAAACCTTGGACAAGATTTCCCTAAAGCCAGAGTGTCACTATGTCTGTGTGCCTCTTAAAAAGGGTGTGTGTGTTTGTGTGTTTGTGAGGTGGGGCGGTGGGGGGAAAGGAGATGGGGAGAATGGGGACCTATTGTATTACTAGTTTAATTCTACCATTTCTACACATTTATCTCCCTCCTAGAAAATACTGACTTCTAAGGCAGATGATTTATAGGGAGGATCCTTTAACTTTTATTGCCTTTATAAAATTACCCCACATAGGTATTTCTTACTACAAGTTTAGTTATATAACTACTACTCAAAAATTAAGTGTACAGATTTTTGTCTCAGAAAGTATTTTATTACAAGGAAAGCCAGGTTTTGTCAAAAAAATTAAGTAGCTATTACAGCTTTTCTACAAAATCCATTGACCACAGCCTAAGAGAATGATATGGTTATAAAGTGGTTACCTGAAACAGGTTACTTAGTAGGAACTTGATAAATAATGCTATTACCATTCTCCCAAGGAGTAAGCTCTTTGTTGCCACATCAAGTTAAATGTGGAGTCTTTGATTTTCATTTACTGGTGTCTCCCACTTCAAAAAGCATTCAAGGGATCTCTCTCTTACAGAACTTCACATACGGCTTCAGTAGATTCTGACTGAAAACATTTTCTTCTTGATTTTTAGCTGGTCAATCCTCATTAACTGCAACTTTTATTTGCAAAATTGTCTACTTGCTAAATTTGCTACCCCTAAATTAATACTCATCACTTTTACAGTCATTTGTGACATGCACGGTTGCCCTATCTGCATGTTCCCATGGAGGTTGAATGAGGTGACACAGTGTCTTGTTTCAACTCTCATACTACAAAAAGATGTCCTATATATAGTGGTCTATATAGTGCCATAATTTTTAATTTTTTGTTGCTGATTTAGCTGTTTAAAATGGCCCCCAAGCATAGTACTTATATGCTGGCCATTGTTCCTAAGTGTAAGCAAGCTGTGATATTCCTTTCAGAGAAAATATGTATGTTAGATGTGCTTCACTATGAGTCGTAGTGCTGTTGGCCAGGAGTTCAATGTTAATGCATCAACAATATATATTAAATAAGGGGTTTTTTAATAGAAATGCATATAAAACAAGGTTATGTATTGATTGTTTGGTGAAAATGTTGTGACCAGAGGCTTGCAGGTACCTAATCCTGTATTTCCCCTTGGAGCAACGGTTCAGCAGTCACTAATTCAGTGTTTGTGGTGACTTCTTAGAACAGAGCTATCATGAACAGCAGGAATCAATTGTATTTGGCAGTGAATTTCTTCAGTGGAAAGATGCTTTGTTTACAAATAGAATTACAATGTGTACTTTCAAAAACCCTAGAAGAGCAATCACATTAAATGAAAAGTATAAAACAGACACACAGAAGCTTCAAGGTAGGGAAGACCTCGGACATTCTCAGCTCTTGGCAGGCCTCTTCACACACACACACACCACCCGCCATCAATTCCTTTTATAGCATCCCTGACAGGTGGCCACTGTTTTCTGTTTGAATGCTTCCAGTGATGTAGAGCTCACTTCATCAGGAAGTCCTGTCCACTACGGCTCAGTTCCAATATCCAAAACTGTCCTTTCTTATGCTGAGCCAAAATCTTCCTCTTGGTAATAGTCGTCCTGATGGTCTTAGATCCGAATTCCAGAGCCACTTGGAATAATATATTCTTTCCTTTGCAAACAACCCTTTAGCACATCTCTTTTCTGCAGGTTAAGCAGACCCAATTCCCTTATCTTTTCTTCAGAGTACATAGTTTTTACACTCCTCTTGGATGTCTCTTTCTACTGAATTCTAATTTGTTATGCATGGTAGCTCTTTTTATGTGGCATTTAGAGTTGAACACAGAAGCTCAGAAATCCTGAGCTTCAGCTCAGGTCTGGCACCTGTGTGACTTGAACACTGTTTTGCATTAATACAGTCTGTTTTGTTAGTTTTCTGGTGGCTGCTCACACTGCGTGAATATCTGTACCTTATTGTCACATTATCAGGTCAAGCCAAGTCTCCTAAATCCTGGCCTTTTTACAGTGATTTTTCTTAACTAAGATACTGTACATGTATTTATTTGCAGAAGGTATGGAAACTTTATTAGAATTTATTATTAGAACCTAAACACTGGTTACTTATATAAGCCAATTTCATCATTACTATAGAGCAATATTATTTGAGTGAATGTTTTTGCTGTATTAAACGCATATGGATTAGTAAAAAAATTGAAAATGAATGATTTGTAGAGTTGCAAATGTTGGGCAGGTGCTAGATAGACATGGTTTAAAAATTTGTTTTATTGAAGTATAGTTGATATACAATATTATATTGGTTTCAAGTATACAAAATAATGATTTGAGTTATATATACACTATTAAATCCTCATCCCAACGAGTGTGGTTACTCTCTCAACACAGAAAAAACCGTTACAGAACTACTGACTATATTTTCTGTGCTGTACTTTCATCCCCATGTCTAATTTATATTATGATTGAGACTGTGTTCTTCATCCCCTTCACCTGTTTCACCCACTCACCCCTACATACTTTACACCTGTTACAGCCAAATGTCACCTCTTTTTTAAGAAATCGTGATTTTGAATCATTATTCTATTACCTATCATATTCTGATCTCTCCAAGTTCTGTAATTCCTTAAATCTGATATTTTACTGAGGACTGGACAAAGGGGGAAAAATCTGAACTGCTTTTCTTGAGAACTTGAGGCCTCAAGATTAGTGTCACTCCATTAATCAGCATTCTTTGAATCAACTTTTCTCTGCAATAATGTAAACCCATAATCTCACCATCTTATCCACAAAGGTGGTCTTGACTTTTTGAAATGACCACCATCTTTGTTCAATGTAATAATTCTAACAAGAAAGGAAGTGGTATTTCTTTACAATAAGTTAATTTGAAAAGAATCCATGATGACTATTAACTGCTACATATTCCCTAACACACTATGTTCAGTGATTATATTAGAATATTACCAGGGGTTGGCGTCCAGTTTAGTAGTCTGTTTTAAAATCAGTATTGTGATTTTCAATATTTATAACAAGATGGTAATTGGAAAAAATATAAAACAAGTAGCCTAATGAGAACATTTAAATTCAAATAGGCAAAGTGGGAGCAACTGGGTGACTCAGGACTTACCTCTCACTCATCTCAGCACCAAGTCTAGCTGATTCTGCCCCAAGAATATTGCTTGTATTGTCGTCCCCTTTCTGTGCCTGCTAGAGAGACATTCTCCCTCTTTGTCTCATGGTTAAACCAGAGTTTGGGTTGGGTTTTCTGTCACTGTGATAGAAAGAATTCTGACTTGCAGAGGAAAAGGTGGCTCTTTAAAGGACATCAGGGTATCATTCCCACAGTAAGGCAGACTGGATGCAGGGCAGGAAGAAACTGTATTCTCCTACCCTCTCCCTTTCACCAATCTCTTGCTCATCTAATCTACCTTCTCCATTCATGCCAGAATTATCATTCTAAAATACTAGTTGAATCAGCTAAATTCCTCTCCTACTGCGTTTAGCATAAAACCAAAAGTTTTGGCATCCAATCGAGGCCCTCTGAATCTGGTGCTAACTTGTCTTCATTCCCTTTGGCCTGTCAGACTTCTCCCATTTTCCAAAGTGTGCCTGGCACTTTCATGGCTATGTACATTCTGCTCCCTCATCGGGAAATGTCTTTTTCCTGATCCTTCCTGATGGAATCAAACCCAGCACAAATACTCTCTCTTCCAGTTGAACCTTTCCTGATGTCCCCAGGCCTCATCAATTACTCCTTTCAGCAAGAGCAGGTACTTTGCATATCTGCTCAGGAAGCACGAATCTCCTGCTGCCTTACGGTGCACTTACCTGTTCCTTTCCTGCTTTCCTCCACGACGACAGTTTCAAACTCTTAACAATAGCATAGCTCATAGCAATGATGAGCAATAAATAGAAATACACTTTACATTGTGATCCAATTGGCACATTTACATATGCTTATATTTCATCAATTATAAGAAATATTCCATTTTAATATCTCTGAAATCAGGATGTAGCAATAGGATATCATATTCTGATAGACTTTTCGCGTTCTTAAGATAACGGTATGTCATAATTGCTGGCATTTTAGACTTGTTGAAATAGAGTACGTAACTGAAACAAAAGTTTCACAGAACAATGTTTACCCTTTCTTAGCGGTAACACTCTCTAGTTTTTTTTTTTTTCTATTTCATTAAGAAAAAATGCAGGTCATAATCCACCAAAATGCTTTTGCTAATCACTAACCTACAGTTTGAAAACTACTGAAAACTACTGAAAAACTATTTGCGGTCACACAATAGGATTGAGAACTACGACTGACCACATTAATATGGCTTTACAACTCCACCAGCTGTGTAAACATGACTTTAATTCCAAGAAATTCTTGCCCAAGAAGATGAAGTTGCAAATAAGTTAGGTTCAGTAACTTCCTTAAAGTCCATTTCTCTGAACAACAGAATACTGACTGAGTTAGCCTTCATCAGCATAAATAGCCCTCTCTCCAACTAGATTATTTTATTGGGTTTATCAAAAAACTGTTCGCTTCAAAATTCTCCCTTCCCAATGTCCACTCATCCTAAGCAATTTTGTCACAGATTTACCCCAATCTCAATCGTGCTCTTTTATTACAGAAAGGCCTATCTTAAACCAGATCCCCTAAACCTTGTAACAATCGTACTCTTGAGGCAGCTTTGAGATGCTATTAATACTTTGTCAACATAGTGGTCTGCTGGAAGCAAAAACCTGGCACTGCTTATCAACAGGCTATTTTGGTGCTCTTTGCTGGAACTCAGGAGCTGACTACATTATAAGCTCCTTGAGGAAAAGTCCAGTTACTTGTTACTTATTCTCCTCCTCTGGCACCTAGTGATCAAATATTGATGGATGGGGAGAAAAGGTGTCTCCGGAATCCAAGAGAAGCCTAGAGCAGCGGCAGTAGGGATGGATAGTGGTCGTGGGTAAGGTGCTTTTGCTGCAGAGAGGCTCTATCCACAAATTACAAATCTTGTGGTTGGAACACAAACCTCCCCTTTCTCTTGGTTTTTATCTACTCACCATCTCGTCTTTGCCCCTGGTACTCAGATAGCATTGTTTTAAATGTAAAAACATAAACCATTCAAGCTTCCTCTCACTACTTAACTTCAAGCCCCTCTTGCTACCTTTGTGGTGGCCTTTGCTTCACGCTTGAAGCTTGAAGCTGTGCATAATAATGGATAAGGGGTAGCCAAAAGTTTGGTGATTAAGTCACTGAAAAAAAATTTGTTGATCTGAGTCTCTAATTTCATAAAAACCTACATAAATTTCACATAAACACTGGAATGGCTCCTTGGGCTCAATAAGCCATGATTAAGTAAGTTTGTTTTTCATCCAAGTGGGCCCAAGAAGGTATCTGTTTCCCACTACATCTCACAGTACATTCCTTCCCAAATTTTCTACGCTTCCATTAAATTGGCCCAGTCCCAATCCCTGCAACGAGCCAGGGGCTCTCCTCCTCCCTACCTTTGCTCACGCAGTTCCCTCCGCAGGAACACCCTCCCGCTCCTCCCCCGGGGTTGTACTAGCTCCTTCTTAGGCAGCTGAAAGATCACCCGTGGTGACCTCACTTAGACGCCTTCTTTCATTCCCTCAGGCAAAATTAATGACCTTGTTAGCACTTGGCTTCTAATGCGTTTGCCTTTACGTCGGTGGTTGCCTTCTAGCCAATCCATCTTCAAGTCCAGTCTTGTTCTCAGACCATCCCGGGGACAGGGAGGAAGGCCAATTCCTCTGGTACTGCCTTGCAATTCCTAGTGCCTTGCAAATAGTAGGTGCTCAGTAAACGCCCGCAAGAGTTTCGTCACTTTGCGCTCCGGCGCTGGGGCAAACAGCAGACCAGAGGGGGCCCAATTGTCCACCTCCCCGCCGGCCGACTGGCCCAGCGAGCCGGCAGAGGACCGCGCGTGCATTTCCCGCCCTCCCCGCGGCGCGCAGAGCAGTCAACCGCGTTGGAAATTCCGGAGCTTGTGAGCGCTGGGGGCCGGGC
>JAQQAC010003584.1:6457737-6490563 GCA_029783875.1 Phataginus tricuspis | reverse complement strand
GGCGGAGAGGCCGGCGCGCCCCTCCCACCCGGCACGCCCCTCGCCGGCCGCCGGGCCGCGCCGGGCAGCGCCCGCCAGCCCGGGGGCCACGCGTGCCGGCCGCCTGCCGTGGCCGGTCCCGCAGGTTCGAAGCCCGGGCCGGCGGGCGAGGGGCTGCCCGGGGAGCCTGAGGTGGCGCGGAGTCTCGCCTTGCTGGCACGCTGCCTTTCCATCTGCCCCCGGGCCGCCTCCCCCATCCCGTTCCGGTGACTCGGCCTCAGCTGACTCCGGCCGGGCAAAGTCTCCAGTGGAGTCGGCAGATTGCGTAGCGCGCGCCACTTAGCCGGCTGGTCTCAGATCCCTGAAGTCCTCAGCCCGAGTTTTAGTTCTGGCCACAAGTGAGGTTCAGAAAACTCGGCTGAGTCGGAATTCCTGACCTCCAAGCCCCCAACCCCGTTACCCTCCGCAGCCTTTCTTAGCTGCGTTCGGGACTTTGAGCGGTGGTCTCTTTTAAGTACCCAATGAAAACTTGTTTTGTCAGTTCACTGAAAAAGGCCTCCTCACTCCACTGTGCATTATCTGATTTGGTGAGGTGCTTTGAAAAGTAAAGGTGTTGGGGGCCGCCTTTTGTTCTTGGGTTTAGTAAGACTCCACTGGTTCAGGTATTTGTGGGAGCTCCGTGAAGCAGGCTCTTTTTGATTCCTTATTTATTATTATTTTTTGCTTGCTCATTGAAAAAGATCCAGTGACGGGAACTAGTAAGGTGGAATTAGAAGCCTGCTGTATTTGGAGCAAAATTCATGTTCTTCAGTGCTAAAAATGTCCTTAAAAGTCAGCCTTAGTCAAGGGGGAAAAAATTTAACAGGGGACAAAGTGGGGCATAAGCAGCTTCAGATTAATTAATTTTCTGATAATTTGATTCTTCTAGCCTTGTTATTGTATAAAGTTCTGACTGGGCATATCATCTTTTTTTAACCTTGGGAAACTGAAATGGGAATAGTAATCTGACTAGAAGATTGTAGAGTCCAAAGGGGGCCTGGCCCAGAAAGGGAACTACCTCTAGAGTTTCTTAGAAATTTCAGATCTTAATGTTTGAAAAAGAACTTGGGTGGAAGCATCATCTTGAACGAGTAGTTGTTCAAACACGTTTATGAAGGGCTTGCTATGTGCCGAGGAGAGTAAAGTCCTTTCACATATGTTACATCACTTAGTAAGAATTGCCTTGTGAAACTGTAAAATTGCTTATTGCTGTCCTAAATTCAGTAATTGCAGTCATCTAGGAAATATGCCAGATTTGAGCAGGACATGTTTTATCACCTAGGTATTACTGTTCAGAAAAAAACTCTGGGAAATGAGAAGTGTTTATAAAAACCTTTATAGATGACCATATTTTGTAGTTCAATTATTTGAAAAAGAGGATTAAAAGTAGTATTTGGCTACTTTCTGTGATTAAGAATCTAGAGAAGATGGAAGATCAGTTTTTCACTAGAAGAGAACACGTTCTAAAATGACAAGTGTTAGTATTAAAAGTGTTGCATACGTTCATTTAAGCATGGTGATAATTCATAACTGACAAAATAATGTTTGCTGACTCAGGGTACATTGCTGAAGGGGATGGGGTCGGCTAGGAGGAGGCTTAGAAGTGCTGCAAGTTTTGAGTTGGGTGATGACTCATCCAGCCCACGAACTGCTACGTGGCCCCTTTTTTTTTATACACTGTATTTTTTTAAATGACAGAGGAAATATTTCTGTCCACATTGTAATTCTTTCTCTCTTTGAAGGTTATCCAGTTTCTCTAAGAAAGTAATGGCTCCTTAAATTGCATTTTCAAAGGATACATATCGTACAGGTGGAATTTTGTAATGTTTGTTGAGAGTAAAATTAATTTCTGGTCTGTTGGCTGCAATTAAATATTTGATACTAGCAGTTCTTTAGTTAAATTGAGAGGGATTTGTTACAGATTATTTACAAAGAACAGATAGTACTTTTATGATGTGGGTAGAAATTAACCTTATGTTCTCATTGGCAATGTAAAAGTTATCTTTATAATATCTAGAGAGTAGTTGAAGTGTTGTAAACTTGCAGAAATATTTAATCAGATGTAGCTCTGAATGTGAGCGTTTCACTGATGGAATTGTATGTACAGTGCTTTCTCCTGATCTGATGAATTTTCTGCTTTAATAAAACTTGAAATAGGTATTGTTAGGAGACACTTTTTCATCAGTCTTTTAAGATAAGTGAATGTACAGTTCCAAATTTAGGATTTACATTGTAATTTGATGAGATGTATTGACTCATTTTAAAAAGCCACTGTTTAGCAGATTGACTTAAAATAAGATTGAGGAAAAAAGACTGAGAATAGCAGTTTGTTTTTATAAAAGAAAAAAGTTACCATCCTCTAGTTTTTCTTTGTGTACTGTTTCCCTTAAAGTAATTTATTTGAAGACTTTTGTGGACAATAAAGTGTACTGTTACTGTGAATTAAATCTTTGAAGAGATTTTGGAAGAGCATTGTATGACTTACATAGAGGAACTTCAGTGAAATTTTTTTTTTTTTTTTGCTATTCTTAATGTACAATTACATAAGCAACGTTATGGTTACTAGACTCCCCCTATTATCAAGCCCCCACCACATACCCCATTGCAGTCACTGTCCATCAGTGTAGTAAGATGCTATAGAGTCACTACTTGTCTTCTCTGTGTTATACTGCCCTCCCCGTGCCCCCACACACATTATCTGTGCTAATTGTAATAGCCCTTTTTCCCCCTTATCCCTCCTTTCCCATCTTCCCCAGTCCCTTTCCCTTTGGTAACTGTTAGTCCATTCTTGGGTTCTGTGAGAACTTCAGTGAAATTTTATTCAGACCTTGAAATATGTTTTCTACTAAAGGAAATGTAAAATACAAACATAAAAGTATTGTAGGTTTTCAAAGCATCTGATCAACTTAGAGGTTGAACATGTATTTCCAGTGTCCTTTTTTTATTTATTCATTTATTTTTTTAAGAATATAGTTAATTAGCTGTCATGCTTGATTCAGAATTTACAAACTGGATACCTTAGCCTGTCTCCTTTCTTTGAGGTGTTGCCTTATGAAACTGAGTCTCGCCACTGCTCTCCAGTCCTTGTTCACATTGCGGGCTGAACCCCCAGAGCCCCTGTTAAAATAGAAAGAAGATGCCTCAGAGTAAATTTTTTGTGGCATTGTTGGCTGCCCCCTCAACTCCTTCAGCCTGTTCTGTGGGCTGTTACTTTACAGTCTGCTGGTACTGGGGGGAATCTGGTCAGTTTATTGCTCAGAACCCTGAGAGTTTACAAAAACAAAAACAACAATGTTATTGTAGTTAATGACTTTTTCCAGGGAGTTGGTTTTCTTGTGGAGCTGGGGTTTTAATGTAACTCGTGTGGGCGGAGTCCAGCATTGGTCTTTTTTCTTCCATGAACTGCATATTTAGAAAATACAGCATGCCCATCTGATAGCTTTTAAAAGGTTTGTCTTTCATACATGCCAGCCTTTTAAATCCATTTCTGAAAAGTACAGAGATTGAGTGTTTATATTTCAAATTACATTTTCCCAGTGATTTTTCACTTAAGTTTGATGTCTTTTCGTGGAAGAAAAATAGTACCACAAAAATTTTTAGAATCCTAGTGTTTACTTTCAAGGAAGAGATTGCTTTTGCAGAGTCTGAATCTCTGTGCATTTACTTCTATACAAACTATAAAATAATAGTGTTTACAGAGGTGTCATGACTTACCTTGCTCCAGATATGTCATTTGACAGTTGAGGAAACCGAGACCTAGAGAGACCTAAGACCGAGGCACTTGAAAGTGTCATTTCTGGACCAGTAATTAGTATTAGCATCACTTGGGAATTCATTAGCCGTGAAGAATCTCGGCCCCATCTCAAAACCTGCTAAATCAGAATTTATGTTTTAACAAGATTGTCTGGTGATTCAAATGCGCATTCATTTCTGGAAGCACTGCTAGAAGATGCATATACATAGTTGCTCAGCTGGTTAGTGACTGATTTAGAAAACTCAGGTCTTTTGAGTTGCTTTTTCCATTGACCCTCCTGAAAATTGAAGGAAATTTGTGGATCTAATCACTGTTCAATAGAATTTTCATTGATGATGTAAGTGTTCTATTCTGTGCTACCCAGTGAGATAACCACTAGCCACATGTGACAGTTGATCACTTGACAGGTGGCTAGTGCACCTCAGAGGAACTGAATTTTTAATTTTATTTAATTTTAATTAATTTACATTTAAATAGCTCCATGTAGCTAGTGGTTACTATATGAGCCAGCACAAATCTAGATAATTTTTGCCCACACTAAATTTAAAACTATATCAGTTGTAATTTACAACTAATTAGGTTTAGTTTAATAGGTTCCCTCTTCATTTACAAATAGGAAAGCTGGTAGGTTTCTAACTACCTACTTTTCTAATACACCCAGCTACTTAGTAGTTATTATAAGCAATGACAGTTTTCTGATTGATAGTCTTGTATTCAAAATGGAAAATCGGAGTTGCAGGAATGTGTTTTCCTGTTGTCTCAATAAAGATATTTTCACTTGGATTTTTAGAAATTAAAAATAGCTCTTAAATAAGTGTTCCCTTAATAATTTTGTTGATAGTATTGAGGGGACAGTTTTTGCCTCTGGACAGTTGGTACCTCCAGGGATGTTTGGCACTTGATAGCTTCCAGATCAATCTGCTATTTGTTATTTCCAGGTGCAGAAACACTAAGTGGTCCTTAACCTCTCACCCTGTGCAGTAGGAAGATTCTAATCCCAGAGTAAGTCAGACCAGCCTGAGTCCATTCACTAAATGTGTGATTTCTGTGAAGTTGTCTTACCTCTTTGGAACATCAGATACACAAACCTGTTGTTTGTAAAATGATACTAACAACAAGGTAGTGATTCTGAGTAACAGAAATAATTTATCACTTAGAAAATGCCTGACATTAATACATACTCAGTAAATTTAAATTACCTTTCCTGCTTAGCTTTTATAGCCTCTGTAGTTTAGTTTTATGCTTAGAATTTCAACCAGGCTTAAGATTCTGATTTTAAGTCTTGCTGGTTTCCAACAGTTACTATAATTTCATCCCTTGCTTCATTCATGTAATATCCCTTGTAGATTCCTCCACTTGTGCTCTGGATTCCTTTGGACTTCTTAAGGACTTATCTCTTGCTTTATCATGAATTTTTTCCTTTCTGTTAGGTCATCTTTATTTGTATATAAATGTGCTTTAGAGCTGTACTGTTCAGTAGGGTAGTCATGAGCTGTGTGTAGCCATTTAAATAAAAATATTTTTAAAATTCAGTTTCTCAGTCTTGCTAGCTAGCCACATTTCAGTTGTTCAGTAGCCATATGTGGGTGTTAGCTACCATATTGGACAGCGTAGATACAGAAGTCTCTTACAAACCCTCTACTGATTCCATATTATTCTTCTCTAGCTACTGTCTAATTTTCTGATCTTTCAAGCAAATCTTCAGGAGTTGTTTTTGTGTACTTTCTCCAGTTTCCTTTACTCTTCAGCCTACTCCAGACTAGCTTCTATCATCATCTCACCACTGAAATTTCTCTGGTCAGGATTGCCAATGATTTCTACTTACCAGATCCATCTTATAGGATCTTTTAGCAGCATTGATGATACTTGACCACTGTTATCTGTCTGTTTGCCTGCTTCTCTTAGCTTATGAGACACATATTCTTGTTTTTCTCTTACCTCACACCTTGTCATACATTTTTATACAGACTTTTGTCCTCTACCTGTCCTTTCAGGCAGATTACACTATACTGATGCTGACTCTGTTTGGGTTCCCAGACCTAGTAGTTTGTGTGCCCTTGTGTGTGTGTTTTCTCATGGTACCAGCAGGGTGTCTGGGGATTCACTCAATTCTGGTGCTATCTGACCTGAGACAGCACTATATTCCCCAGGTTAAGGGCTCCATCCTACCAGACTACCCTCCATTTTCCACTACAGATGTCATTTGCAAGCCCCAGGCTGTTACCAGCTACAGATAGGAGGTTTCAACAACCTTCCGCTTAGGTTTGATTAATTTGCTAGAGTGGTTCACAGAACTCAGGAAAACACTTAGATTTACCAGTTTAATAAAGGATACTGTAAAGAATACAAGTTAATAGCCAGATGAAGAAATACATAGAGCAAGGTCCTCGTGGCGCTTGGGGCCGGGCTTAGTGGCCTGTGAAAGTGTTCTGGTTTCCCAAGCATGGAAGCTCTCTCAGGGAAGCAGGATGCATAAGAGGGAACAAGAGCACAAAATGCTTTTCTTCTGAGGCATTTTTGTGAAGGCTTCATTGCACAGTCATAACTGACTAAGTCGTTGGCCATTGGCTGATTCAACCTCAGGCCCCTCTGCCATCTCCTTTCCCAGGGGTTAGGGGCTGGGGGCTGAGAGTGCTAATCATCTTGTTGATTCCCCTGGCAACCAGCCCCTGTCCTTGGGTTGTCCAAAAGACTGCCCATTAATATAACAAGACACCCATATGACCTTTACAGCTCTGAAGCATTTTCAGAAACTGTGCAGGAAGACCTCATATATTTGAGAAATAAATATTTGGTCATCTGAGTGACCAAATATATACTTTTTATAACTTATTATATCTCAACCTGACTCTAACTATTGGCATATCCCAGAGTTAAGTTTCAGGCTTTTTGTTTTCTTTCTTTTTCTCAGTTTTTTGCCTAGGTGGTCTTATTCAACATATTATACATATTATCTACCTGTGGATAATTCTCAAATTAATGTTCCTGGTTTAGTCTTCTTGCATGAGAAGAAGTCACATCATCCAACTGCCTGCTTGATATTACACTTAATTATTATCTAAATAGACTTAACATATCCAAAATAGAACTTCCTCCCATATTGTTCTTCTCCTAGTCGTCCCCACCTCAGCATCTAATTCATCACCATGTTCTCTTGGTCTCCAAAATATCATTTGAATCTGTCTCCTATTTTACATCTTCATTTCTACCAGTCTCATCTCGGCCCCCATCATCTCACATGGCCTACTGAAATAGCTTTAACTGGTCTCTGCTTTTACTTGATTGTCTTCTTCCATCCGTTCTCTTCCCAGTAGCCAGAATCATCTCTTTAAAATGGAAATGAAACTATGCCAGTTGTCTGCTTAAAATCCTTCAATAGCTTTCCTTTGCTCTTAGTTATAAAATTTAGAATCCTGCCTTATGTGTTCCTTTCTGCCTGTTCAGTCTTACCCCCATATCAGCCCCCGCTCCCTTCACTCAGGTTGCTGTGGCTACACTGTTGTCTTTTACTCCAAAACACCGAGTTCTGTCCTGCTTTAGGTTGTATTTGCTGTTTTCTCTGTTTGGAATGCTCTTCTCCCATCTCTTAGCAATGCTGGCACACATTCTTATAAGGTTTCAGCTCCTTAGATGTCCATTTTCCAGCCACCCAATCATAGTACTTGGACAAATCTGAAGTTATGTTATTAGCTAACTTGTTTGTTAGTCTTTCTGAGGTAGGGCAGGGACATGGGACAAGCATCATGATTAATTATTCCTGCCTGTGATTTAAAATGCTGAGATATAAATAGTATAGTAAGAACAGGAGGGGCTCCATCTTAAGGCTAAGATTTCATTTTAAAAACCAGAGTGTTAGGAGGTAAGATTCCTAACATATTTTATGGTAATCAGGCAATAATGGACCCTATCTTAAGGCAGGGCAAGTAGTTTGAAATGATAAGTCACCACTGCTTGAGGGTAACCACTATCTTGGAGAAGAGCAGGATCAATAAATTCTTTGTGTTAAGTTTATCTAATAGACTATCTAAAGGACAGACTGTGGATGGTGGCATGTCTCTTACTGGGGATAGACATCCTGAGACTACAAGTCAAGCCTATGCACCCCACCCCCCCACCCCCCCACCCCCGTCCCTTTGCCCATTCTTGAAAGCCTCAACAGAGAATCCTAAGCCTTTAAGTATGCCTCCACTCAGGTTGCCCTCACTTCCCTTTCTGCTACTGTGTACCTTTTGCCTTAAATACTTGCTCAGCTTACTGTGTTTTGTCTCTGTGCTCTTCCAGTGGTAAGCATTTTTGTTACTTTGCTATTTTACTCAATTTTCTATACTTAAGCACAAGTCTACACTCTCTCTTTTCTACTTCAGACAGTAGGGAAGGGCTACTAAGATCTCTGATTTGGGCTTGCAAGTTCCCGTTGCCAGGGTGACCCAGACAGGACGATAGTTGTACAATCATGCTCTTTAGTAGCCTGCCCCCAAATCCCCTTTCTTTGTCTTTGGGAAGGTCTCAGAACATAATCTCAGTCCATCCAGTGCTCTGTGGCTCCCCCAACTCCCCTGGTGGTAAGGGCTTAGTTCCTATGCCGTGCATACTCAAGTGGACACTGGACGCCAGGTGACTCTGGCTTCAGGAGTTGGCAAGGGATCATGCCCCATGCTGAGCAGTTCAGTGAGCTTTCCTTTCCTCCCTCTGTTCTTACTTGCTCTCTGCTGTCTGTGCGGCTGTTGCCATTCACTACCATTCTTGCCTCAGTGAATTCCTTCCTTACCTACACTTGTCTGACGTGGTCGAGAATTCTTTCTCAGAGTCAAGAATCTTCCCCTGTCCAGGTTGAGGTCTCACTTAGTGTGCAAGGAGAGACCTCTCCAAATGCAGCTGCCTGACATTTCCAGATTAGAATGTAAACTCTTTGGAAGCAGAAGAACCTTAATTGTCTTTTTCTCCACTGTATCATGGCAAGTGGTCAGTAAATTTTTTTGTACTATATAAACATTTCTTTGTTTCCTCTAAATTCCTAAGGGAAAAAGTACATTAAAGATTGCATTGTAGTCAATGCAACATGTGATTCTGGACTGGGTCCTTTAGCTCTCAAGTACATTATTGATATAATTGCAGAAACTTAAGTGGGCTCTGAATATTAGGTAATAGTACTATACCAGTGTTAATTTCCTGATTTTGATGATTATATTTTGTTTATGCAAAAGAATGTTTGAAATTCACTTCACTCTCAAAGGCATGGGGGATGTGCACTATTTTTTTTTAGAGAAGGTATCTTTGACATACAGTCTTAGGAAGGTTTCACATGAATAGCACTGTGGTTTCAACATTCACCCATATTATCAAGTCCCCCAATGCAATTAGTCTGTCAGCGTAGTAAGATGCTACAGAGTCATTATTTGTCTGCTCTGTGCTGTACTGCCTTCCCCGTGACCTACCTGTATTGTGATTGCTAATTGTGCCCCTTAATGCCCTTCTCTCTCCCTCCCCGCACCCTTCTCTTTGGTAACCACTAGTTCCTTCTTGGAGTCTGTGAGTCTGCTGCAGTTTTGTTCCTTCAGTTTTGCTCTGTTGTTAGACTCCACAAATGAGGGAAATCATATGTACTATTGTTGTCAATAAAAACATGTTATTATTTGAGAGTAGATCATGGGCTTTGGTTGACAAACCTGAGGTTCACATCTTACTGATGTGTGATCTTGAATGTATATTTAAGTTCTCTAAAATAAAGATCTTAAGACCCATTTGCAATGTTGTTAGGATTTAGTGTAAGAGTATGTGCCTAGCACAGTGCTTCACACATAATACATTATTAATCAAGCTTGCTGTTACTGTTCCTTATATTCTTTTAAAATTCAAATACTTAAAAAACTCTGTTCTTGTATTCAATGCTGTGACGTCCTTTATAACAAAAAATTTTTTTCATGAATTGCTTTTGTAATTGTTGATAAAGTGTGATAAATATGTACCAAATATTTATTTGTATCCTCAAGTTAGAGCTCTTGGGCCATATTCCATAATAAAAAGTTTTAATATCTTGAAACTATACTTTTACAGCAGAGAGTAGAGCTCCTCCAAGTTATTTCAATTAAAATACATATATTGATTAACATGGGTAATTTCCATTTTCTTTGCCATTTTCTATGTTTCTGTGGTATTAAAATGTTAAAATGTTAATCTATTTGTTTGTATTATTATTGATGTAAAAATACACAAAATCTGCCTGGCAAAATAAATCATTACTTAAAATTTGTGATTTATTTAGTTTTTCTCTTTTTGCTTCCCTTTAAGCCCATTGATGGGCATGCTAAGTATACATAATTACCAAAAGGTGAAGAAAATATTTAAAGATGACCCGTGAACCTTTCATTCATTGTCATAGTCCATTTTAAATAATAAAAACTACTTCGCTAATATTGTGAACCTTGTAATTGCATGATTCAGTTTACCCTCTTCCATCACTTGGTGCTCTTCTCTTATGTTTATACCTTTACATATGCTGTAAACCCCATTATACATTTTTTGCTTTGCTTTAAACCGTCAAGTCTCTTAAAGACATTTAAACATATGGGTAGGTTTTTTTTTTTTTTTAAGTTTTTTCTATTTCTCAGTTACTTATCCTTTCTGGTTATTGTTCTTTTCTGCAGATTCTGTTTGGTATAATTTTTCTTAAACCTAAAGATCTTTGAACATTTTTTGTAAGGTCTTGAAAGTCTGATGGAAACAAATTGTTCGACTTTTGTCTCTGAAAGTGTCCTTTATTTCATCTTCATTTTTGAAATATATTTTCCTAGATAGGGAATTTGGGGTTGATAGTTTTTCTTTTGGCACTTGAAAGATGATACTCTGTTGTCTTCTGGCTTTCATTGCTCCTAGTGATAAGTCAGCTATCATTCTGTTGTTCACCCTTAGTATATTCTTTCTCTTTTCCCTGGTTGCTTTTTAAGAGTTGCTCCCCTTCCCACTGCTGCTGCCCCCCAATTTCAACAATTTGAGTATGATGGGCCTAGGTGTAGGTTTCTTTGTATTTATCCTGCTTGTTGTTCGTTGAGCTTCTGGGTATGTGAGTTGGTGTCTTTTATCAGTTTTGGAAAACTTCTGTCCATTTTCTCTTCATCATATACGTCTGTGCTGTTAACTCTCTGCTTTGTGCTTTTTAGCCTAGCTACCAGCTCTTTGGACTGCTTGGTCATTTTCTTTCCTTTCCAGTACTACCTCAGGTTTTCTTTACCTTATGTGTTTGTCCTGTTTCTTTGCCTTAGGAAGAGTATCTGCCTTTTACTCAGAATGCCTTGGAAGAATTTATCTCATATTTACTGTCTTGTCCCCATCTTTAGTTTCAGCTGTCCCCCATTTCAGCTGCCTCGGACGTGGTGGAGGCCCATATGTTTCATAAAATTGTCAGCTTTTATGCCTTACCTTCAAACTTTTGCACTCAGTGAGGACCCATGGTGGAGAGTGGACAGGTGTAGTTTTTAGCTGGACCTTCTCCAAATTCTAATGGGTTATATGAATCCACATGCAGGCCATTAAAAGTTGGTTATAAATTTGGCTGGTTTCTTCATAGTCCTGTTAGTGGAAAATTCTTGTTCTCCTGTCACTTTGTCAGGAATGAGAATTGCCATAGTCTCTTCTCTTATGAAGGGCTTGACATTTCGTGGAATTCGCTTTATTTAGATTTCTTTGCATCCTTAGCTTTCTGATTTTTTTTTTTTTGAACTATGATTTTGTAGCTTATCCTGCTTGTGTTTTGTAGGGTGACAGACAGTAATGGTGTCTTGTAACTTCCTGCATTCAAATCAGAAGTGGAAATACTGAGCTTGTTATTAAAATTATAAACTTTTAAAGCTGGAAGAAACTACAGAAGTCATGTGGGTTAGCTATATCATTTTCCTGATAAGGAACTGAGACCTAAAAACAAGAGCTGCTCTGATTGTATAGCTAATTTAGCTACAGGTCCTGGAGTGGACATTAGATCCCTTTAACTCATGGTTTTATTTGTTTTCTAAAATACAGACTTAGTGAAATCAGGAGTTTTCCAGTAGTGCCAAACTCTCGTGTGAATCTGATAGAAAACTTACACTATTTTTTTTTTTAATCTTGTAAGCCTTGTTTAGATCTGAAGAAAATGAGAAAGGAGGAAAGATATTCTGGAAAATTTATATGCCGTTCTTTTTTTTTTTAATTTATTTTTATTTTTTAATTTTTATTGAGGTATTATTGATATACACTCTTATAAAGGTTTCACATGAAAAAACAATGTGGTTACTACATTTACCCATATTGTCAAGTCCCCATCCATACCCCAATGCAGTCACTGTCAATCAGTGTAGTAAGATGCCACAGATTCACTATTTGCCTTCTCTGTGCTACACTGTTTTCCCTGTGATCCCCCCACACCATGTGTACTAAACATACTATCCCTCAATCCCCTTCTCCCACCCTCCCCACCTGCCCTCCCACACCCCTTTGGTAACCACTAGTTTCTTCTTGGAGTCTCTGAGCCTGCTGCTATTTTGTTCTTTTCAGTTTTGCTTCGTTGTTATACTCCACAAATGAGGGAAATCATTTGTATATGCCGTTCTTTCAGAATCATTTTTTAAAACTGGGGAATGTCCAATCAGGTATCTGATTCTTGTCATTTGATGAGTGTCCAGAAATGTTTTGTATGGCCTTGTACAGTGTGGCCTTCAGACCTTCACCAGGGTTAGCTCAAAAATGACAGCAGTTACATTTGAAGTGCATTCTAGAAAGCTGTGATGCTAGGTGCCATGGAAGATGGACTGCAGAATAGTAAAATCTGAGTAATGTCAGCGTCTTACGTATCTTCATGATACCTACTTGGTATTACATGGACTGATAGGACTTTTACAAAATCCTGCTTGTCTAGTAATATAGGAAGACACTATTTCAGTGCACAATCCATCTTTGCTACCTCAACAAAAGAAAGGTGAAATTTTGTCTCATCAAATCTGAGTGGATTCAAATCAATTGCCTTCTTCATGTGATGGCAGACCTATGTTTCACCATAGGGTGAGGCTCTTGGGGGAATGCCTGGAAAGGGAAGTGCCATATGTAGGAATCATCACTGGTGTTCCCTGTGGTAGAGTAGAATGTGATCAGATTCTGAAAAAATTGAGTGTGAAGCTTTGCAAAACTTTTTACTTCCTGCTAGAATATGCTGTTTCCATTAGTTCTTCAGTACAGTTTTTAAGGTGCCTACTGAGTCCCAAACCTTTTAAAATAGACACGACACAGCTACAACTGTGGGTGGGGAATGGTGCCCTGGAAAATGAACAATAGAGGATCTGAAGAATAGAGATTCGATTCGATTGAGGAAGGATGGCAAAAGTCAATGGAAGGATAACACTATTAGAAAAGAGGAGAAAGAGATGTTAGTGGGACAGGGAAGAATCTGCTATGATGCTCTAGGAGCTTGTGCTCCATGAGGTCAGGTGGTAATCTTTTTTTTTTTTAAGAACTATTTTGACCCTGCCTAAAACAATGCCTGGCATATGGTAAGCACTCAGTAAGGTTTTGTTGAATAAAAATGTGATGGATGGAAGAATTGAAGCTGTTAGTCAAATCTATTCAAACATCTTGGTTGTCTGCTTCTGGAACCATGTTGAGATTGCATTTCCCCACTCCCTTGAATTAAGTGTGACTGTGTGACTTGCTTTGGTCAATAAGATGTGAAGAGAAGTGAAATGTATAAATTTGGGATGGAAGCAAAAAAGTTTGAAGTCATGTTCATACAAGTCTAACATAGCTGCCATCCAAGCTGTTGAAGTAGCTGCAATTTCTACCTTTGCCATTCAGTGTGCCTGAGGGAAAGGAAGTGGGAAGCTCACTGGTGCTTAAGCTTCCATCTAAAAATGATTTTCACTGGGAATCCTCAGATGTCCAGACATATTTAAAGAAAGAGGCTGCCCACATGTTCTCACTTATTTATTTGCTCCAGTGTTTCCTTAACATCAGTTAAGAGAGGAGTCTTGAAAATGAGGGCTTTAGCAGGAGGAGGATAGGGGATGAAGGGTTATTGTAATTACTTTAAAATATCTAATTTTTATATAAAAATATTATAATTACTTAAAAAGTGATCAGTGTACTGTAGTTTCAACCACATTTCTCCCATTCTGGGCATACCACCATAATAAATGCTTGGAAACAAAAACCAGGGAAGTGAAAGACTTGTATTGTACCTTCATAGATCATAGACTTTTAGAATTGGATCTTTTGAGATTCCCTGCTAGTTTACCTGGTCTATGAAGTCCAGTATTTCAATATGGAAACCCTAGAGTTTAACTAGAGAAGAGCATTAAAATACACACAATGGCTCTTATTTTATAATGGCTTATTTATAATGGCTTTTTAAATGGCCAAAGGCAAATAAAAGTTATGTTAAAGTATATTTAAGGTAAAGTTCGGACAGTTTAAGAACCAGTTGGGAGTAGTTTTAAAAAAATTGGATACTTTGTTAAAAGGTATATAATCCTCTGTCTTTGACTTGAAAGTTTGTCTTTGTAGCTAATTGTAGTTACTGATAGGCAAAGCCTATTAGGTTTTGGTGTTTTTGTTTTAAGGAACTCCCTCCCCACACCTGTTCCCGAGGTTCACTGAAACTAGTTTGCAACATAGACCTCGAAATAAGTCCTGAGAGGGGTCCCTGATTACTCTTAGGGCTACCCTACATTAGGAGCAAGGGCTTTGTCAAGAATGCATATGAGTAAGCAGTTAAATTGTAGCCTTTGGCCTTCTCTGTTTTAGAAACTTAGTAGCTTTGATGAGAGCTGGAGACATGATCTTAGGGAAACTGAATTTGCTGTAACATCTCTGTGTGTCAGGGTTAGGAGTTAGTCTTAGGTTAATATAAGTAGAGCTCAACCTTTCCCTTCTCGCCACAAGAATCTCCATCAGCAGATGGAGGCTGGCTGGATTCCAGTTAACTCAGATTACTCACTTGACCCTTGAGAAGAGCAAAATAGGCAAGAGCTGTTGAGGAGGGGGAAAGGGAAGACCTATCAGTGAATGTGATCAAGCCAGATGACCCATGTCAGCTTTAACCTGAGAAGAAGCAGAGTGGAATATGGAAGAGAAAACCAGTAAATATGTTTAAGGTCTTCACTTCAAACTTGCTTTGCTTATCTGACTCCCTTTCTGACACAAGTCCAAGTTCCTGATAAAGAAGGGAAGGAAAAGCAAGTTTCTATAGAATGGAGAGTTGATGGGGCAGAATGAAATTATTCTCTTATTTTTATTTCTTCCTTTTGTATTTTTTAACTACTTTATACACTTAGGCTTGACTCAAGAGTACTTGTTTTTCTCTTGGTGTTGGGGTAAGCGAAGTGACAGAAAGCAATAGGGAATCTTGAAAGAAAGGAGTGCCTGAGGAGACAGTTGTGGCTAATGCAGTGAATTCCAGGTAACTGCCTTAGAAATGTAGGAAGCTGGTACCCAGCCTAGACTACGTAGAGAGCTTTTAATCCCATGTTATGGTGGATCATTGAAAGAAGACCAGAGGTAAAGCTTAAGCCAACTTCATTCTTTTTTTATATATATATAATTTATTTTGGTATCATCAATCTACAATTACATGTGCAATATTACGGTTATTAAACTACCCCCTTCATCAGGTCCCCCCCACCAACCCCATTACAGTCACTGTCCGTCAGTGTAGTGAGATGCTGTAGAATCATTACTTGTCTTCTCTGAGTTGTACAGCCCTCCCCGCGCCCCCCAACATTACGTCTGCTAATTGTACTGCCCCTTGCCAACTTCATTCTTAAAAACCATTCTCTGTGCTTCATTTTATGCACCAAATTGTTATTAAAAACAAAAGAGCTTTAATCCAGCTAATTAAAACTCAATTAATGATCCCTCTCCAAGCAACACAACTGAGGTTGGTAGGAATGGGTAATGTTTGGAGGCAGAGAAATTGGAAGAATCAATTAGGTTTCTGTCCTTAGTTTTCCTTTCCTTTTCTTGAAGTGTGTGGAAAGTGCAAAAGGAATGTGGAAGCCCAGATCTTTCCTGAGCCTGAGGCTTGAACTTTGTTTTTATGAAGTTAAACATGAGAGGTGGTAGAGAAAATGGTATAAATGGGACATTTCCAGAGGTCAGTGATGTGGATGGAGGATGCTTTGACAAACTGCTGGTCCTCTTGAGTTGTACTTGCATGCTTTAGTCAGGCCAGGGAGCTCCCTGATTGACATGAAAGATGGAGGTGGTTGGAGACATCAGGGTTTGGAATATAATTGCGGTAAGGGTTACAGTGACAGGAAGGAAGCTGTTTTCGTGGTCACTAAGAGCATGGGAGGCCTCTGTCTTTTTATGGCTTCCAGAGACACACATCCTGACCTACCTAACAATTAGGTCAGATCCCCCAGTGTGTACGCTTTCATAGCATCCTATACCATTCCTTGGTACCATTTGTCCCCTTTGTATCCCCCTTTTACCTGTTGTTAGTTTATTATTGTTTGCCTCCAACCACAGTATAAATTTCCTGTGGGCAAGGCTCAAGTCTGTTTTTACTTTACCACTTTATCCCCAGTGCGTAATATATTGACAGCTACATAATATGTAATTAGCAAATACTTGCCAAATGGAGCATGATTGAATGGAAACACACACTGAATCTACTTTATCATGCAGAAGTACATTATCTTCTGGTGAGCTTACAGATTGAGGTGGGCTTACTTCCCAAACTCCTGAATGAAAAAGTGCTCCAGTAGCTTTTTGATGTTATGGATATTGAAGGACTTTGAAGAGTAGTACTCAGCAATGGGCAAATCACTGAGCAGTCAAGCACTGTGATTGTAAATAGTGAGTTCTTTTTTCTTTTCTTCCCCAAGACTTGTTATTAGTGCAGTCCTCACTTTCTAGTGGAATTACAGCTTTGTTGATAAATATTATTTTCTCTCTTAAAAATGGTCTCATACTTAGAGAAAGTCTATTCAGAATAGGCTTTCAATATACAGGTATACCTTGGAGATAGTAATTTTGGGTTTGGTTCCAGACCACCTCAAATTAAGTGAGCCAAATGAATTTTTTGGTTTCCTGGTGCATATAAAAGTTATGTTTATGCTATACTGTAGTCTGTTAAGTGTCCAGCAGCATTATGTCTAAAAAAATACTTTATTACTAAAAAATTCTAGCCATCATCTGAGCTTTCAGTGAGTTATAATACTGAGAACAGAGCATCATAACAAAACAATAATAATAATGAGAAAGTTTGAAATAATTTTGAGAATTACCAAAATGTGAGACAGATGTGGAATGGGCAAATGCTGTTGAAAAATTATGCCAGTAGACTTGGTCAAGGCAAGGTTGCCACAAACCTTCAATTTGTAAAAAAAAACACAGCTATGCAAAATGCAATAAATTACAGTGTGCTTGTGGCCATCATCTGAATCTGTAATGAGGATTCTGCAGTTCTCAGCCTAGGCACAAGTTCCTGCCTTTCCCAGGATGAATTTTTGCCTACTTTCCAACCCTGTAAGTGCTGACCAGCCACTGAGATTTCTGAAAAACATTCTCATTTCTATAGTTGTTTATAGTTGATGATGCTTATTGGCCTCACTGCAATTTAAAGGGGGCAGATGTGGATGGAGGTCTTCTAGAGTCTCTCACTAATGACTTTAATAATCTGGCTGTAGTTCCTACTATAGTGCTGTTCTGTCAGATGATTGTGGTGGCGTTTTTTGGCAAAGCATTATTTGCTCTCTACTATGATTGCACTATTAATGAACTAGAAGCTTAAGAGAGTACTTAGAGATTTTACTATTCTTACGTCTAAACGGAAAACATGTCAAATTCTTCTTGATTGAGCTTTAAGGAATTGCCTACATGGGGCAAGAAGGTTAGGTGTGAATAAACATTCTATTTCAGGTGGAGAGCAGAAATGAAAATTTTCAGAAATACTGGAGCTTTTGAAAAATACTGTTTTGTGTAGGATATTTGGTAGGGAGCAAGATGTATACAAGTAGGAAAAACGGGGTTGGGGAAGACACACCACTAAAACCCTTTAAAAAGCAGAAGTATTTTTTTAATTCGGAAGTTTATTTGAAAACTTTAACTTCTAAATGGTTTACTGTAAATAGACTGATAAGCTATAGAATTTTTAGGAGTTTGCTTGTTTCTGAGAAGTAGACACAAACTTGCAAACAGAAGAAATCTGTTATGGTAAAAAAAAAAAAGAAAGCTATTATGCTGTTAATGTCCTTCACAATATTGCACAGATACAAGAAGTGTTCATATTTATTAAAAGAACTCAGGGATAGTAAATACCAATTTTTATTAAGTGAAGCTGTTGCCATGAGGATCATCTGTCAACCTAGTCTCTGGGTTATTAGTATCGTCAGTTTCTCTCCTTCACTTTTTTTTATTAAAGTATCATTGCTGTACAGTCTATGAAGGTTTTACATGAACAACATTGTTTGTTGTTTCAAACAATTGTGGTTTCAACATTCACCCATATTACCAAGTCCTCCTCTCCCCTTTTGCAATCACTATTAGTGTAGTAAGATGCTATAGAGTCATTACTTGTCTTCTCCATGCTGTACTGTCTTCCCCATGGCCTACTTATATTGTGATTGTGAATTATAGTGCCCCTTAATCCCCTTCTCCCTACCCACCCACCCTTCCCAAACCCCCTACCCCTTGGTAATCACTAGTCCCTTCTTGGAGTCTTGAGTCTGCTGCAGTTTTGTTCCTTCAGTTTTGCTTTGTGTTTATACTCCACAGATGAGTGAAATCATTTGGTACTTGTCTTTCTCCGCCTGACTTATTTCACTAGCATAATGCCCTCTAGCTCCACCCTTGTTGTTGCAAATGGTAGGATTTGTTTTCTTTTATGGCTGAATAGTATTCCATTGTCAAACATTTTTAATATTTGTGGATTTCTCATATTAAAGATTTGCTTAGATTGAGGCAAGTGAGGTTACCTTATTATATTTTTCAGAATTTCATATTTCCACGTATGTATGTAGGAGTGTGAGGCTGGCAGGAAAGAAAGGCAGATTCCCTGCTGTACAAAAGCTTCAGCACAGTGAAACAGTTGATGTGTCTCAGAGCCCTAGTGGTTCTCTTAAGCCACACCTGAAAGTTGTCACATCTTCAGGTTCAGAATGGGCTGCTTTATTTATTACCAGAAACACTGATACAGTTTCTCATTGCCCTTTAATGATTAGCACTTTGAATAGAGGGATATTGTACCTGTAACACTTCTAATCCCTTCAGAAAATAACACTGTATATACACCTAATACAAGGTTTTTGTTCAGAAGTAAGCAACAGAAAGCCTTTCCATTTAAGGGTTAGGCCGTATTACTTGCTTATTGACATACACATGTAAATGAGCTACTATGTTGGCTTGTTTCTCAGACATGCTAGTCCCTCTGTTTAGGAGTTATTCCCACATAGCATCCCTGAGGCCCACCTACTCCCTTACCTCCTCCTTTAGAACTTTGCTCCAGTATCACATTAGAAAGGCATTCCCTAACCACCCTCCCTGTCTCATTTCTCTGTTTTATTTTTTCCATACCACTTAACTGCCATATGACACCTGTATGTTGCTTATTTCTCGGCCTATCTTCCCCCATTGTAAGATGAACTCTTCATATGCACACCACCTGACTTTAAGATATTACTAATTTGTCATACTTTTTTTTTCAAAGAAATAACACTAATATTAAAGATAAAGTTGGAGCATACTGTGTAACTCCACCTTCATTTTAATCCCTTCCCTCATTCCCCAAGGTAATTATTACCATGGCTTTGTTACTTATCAATCTGGTATTTTTTTATACTTTTGCTACGTGTGTACACCCATAGAATAGCATTATTTTGCATGTTTATGAACCTCATGACTGATTTCTGTCTGCAGTTTGCTTTTTAAATTTAGTGTATATTTGGTGATTTCAACCATTTCTATTCATTTTTGCATTATATAGTAAGCCACTGTATGAATGTAACTCATCTTACTGGTAAAAGTTTAGGCTGTTACTATTTTGCCATTACCAAAAAAAAAAAAAAGTGCACATTTAGGTATTCATTTGCAAGCATTTCTCTAGGGAGTGTTCCTTGAAGAAAAATTGCCAAGTGATAGGTATGCTGTTTATTTATTCATTTATGTATTTATTTATGACAAATTGCTCTTTGATGTTCTGTTAGTAATTTAAACTCCCATCAATATTGTATGAAAGTTCCTTTGTTTCATATTCCTCCTCAGACTTTATAATAAGAAAGTCTTAAAAAATGTTTTTCCAACCTGAAATGTTATCTTTTTGAGGTAATTCGATTTTTCTGATTATTAGTGAAGTTAAACATGGCTTATTCACCATTCAAGTTCACTCTTTTGTAAATGAAAGAGAATGCTCTACAAATTTCTTTTGTGCTGCTGGATTTTTATTCATTGATAGGCATAGTTAATAAGTAAACATGTTATTTAATGAACTAAACACATTGCAGGCTTATTATATGTTCTTTGAGAGAAGTGTTACTAATGTTTTACCCCTCAGAAAATCCTAAAGAATTCTGTAAAAATGTTATGAACCTTCCTTCCTTCACTTGTTGGCATTTAAGAAATGATACAATTTAATGAGCCTAAATATTAAAAAGAATCTAGTATGATGGGATCTGGAGTCTGAGCCAACAGATGTGAATTGCTTACAGCATGGGTAGCTATTACTTATTGAAGGTAATCTTTCCACCTAGTGACTATAAATAAATAATGTATCCGTAGTAGTTTATGTCATTTTACAAAGTTGAAGAAAAGAGCATTTCCTGCAGTGGTGACTCTTTCCCTTCTTTCTTCTCATCCCCCAGGTTGTATCAGAGTAAGATGGACGGTAGCTTTGATTGTGATTGTGGTGAGCTGGAGCCACCTGATCACTAACAAAAGACATCTGTTAACCAACAGCTGCCAGGGCTTCCTGTTGAAATACACAGCAACAAAGGAAGAAAAGAAGCAAAACGGAAATAGTGCTTGCCAGCACCTTAGAATGATGCTGCTCAGGACCAGTCCAACACTGAATGTATCTGCACTGTGAGGAGAATGTTCATAGAAGCTTGTTGTGTGCATATTTATTCACATTTTTGTTAAATGTTAAATCGTTTAGCACAGTTAATCTGAGTGCATAGTATGTCATTTCATTCCGTTTGAGTTTCTTGAGTGTTTTTTTTTAATGTCTGCAGAGTTGCTGCCCCTTTCTTGAACTATGAGTACTGCAATTTTTTTAATTCTCAATATGAGTAGAGCTTTCTGAGCTTTAAATCTAAGGGGAACTCAGCGGGCCTGGTTGGCATATGCAATGAACATCAAGAAACCATCTTGCTGTGGAAGCAAAATTATTTTTCTTCTCTCTTTTTGAAAGATCTTTCCTTTTGATGTCAGTTTTCTTCCTTGTTTACACAAGTTCAATAATTCGAAAGGAAGAGGCAATAGTGAGGGTTTCAAAATGGCAGAGAAATTTGAAAGTCTCATGAACATTCATGGTTTTGATCTGGGCTCTAGGTATATGGACTTAAAACCATTGGGTTGTGGAGGCAATGGCTTGGTTTTTTCTGCTGTAGACAATGACTGTGACAAAAGAGTAGCCATCAAGAAAATTGTCCTTACTGATCCCCAGAGTGTCAAACATGCTCTACGTGAAATCAAAATTATTAGAAGACTTGACCATGATAACATTGTGAAAGTGTTTGAAATTCTTGGTCCTAGTGGAAGCCAGTTAACAGATGATGTGGGCTCTCTTACTGAATTGAACAGTGTTTACATTGTTCAGGAATATATGGAGACAGACTTGGCTAATGTGTTGGAGCAGGGCCCTTTACTGGAAGAGCATGCCAGGCTTTTCATGTATCAGCTGCTACGTGGGCTCAAATACATTCACTCTGCAAACGTACTGCACAGAGATCTCAAACCAGCTAATCTTTTCATTAATACTGAAGACTTGGTGCTGAAGATAGGTGACTTTGGTCTTGCGCGGATCATGGATCCCCATTATTCCCATAAGGTATGTGGAAAGCCAGTTGAGACAGACCTTTAAACTGATAAACATCATCAGGAATAGGCACATGTATCCTTTGTACATTATGGCAGAATTTTTAATTAATCGTATTAAACTTTACATAGTATGTTTTTTTCTGATACAGGTCTATTTTCACAATTACCCTGTATTGTGGAGTGGGATCCTAATTAAATACAAATTTCTAAAAATATGTGGTTATTTATGTATTATGACTGAAATTGTCCCTTATTTAAAAGTAGGATATATTCTTAGGTGTTTAGAACAGAAGTGTGGTTCTGTCTGAAGGTAAAGGAGGATGCTATTTCAGCTTTTAGGTTTTTTGTCCCTTTGAGTCTATACTATTCTTTAATGCCTTCTTTAGGCAAACTTAATTTAGTCTGAGACCTAAATTTGCATAAAGGTAAAACAAGCAATAAGAATAGCTAAAGGAGTCATAGTAATTGTGCCTTAGATAACAATTTGCCTTTCTATAAGAAGTTAATATTTTCTGAGCTGAACTGTAGTCTTTCAGTTTTCAAATGAATTTGTGTGTAGGACCCTAATGTTTAAAATAGAAAAGTGGAGCTGCTTCGGTTATAAAGAACCCCTAGGAGCCCTGCTTGCTTGGCTTCCCATTGCACATGTCTAAAACAGATCATCTTCATATGTATTACCTCACATTAAGTGTAACCTATTTTTTAAAAAACTAACATAGAAGTTGAGTACTAAAATGAAATGGATGACCACATCCTATTTATGGGTAACAGTAAGCTGTTGTGGATAGAACTCTGAACTAGGAGTTATACTATCTAAAATTGAGTTCCACTTTTACATCCAACTAAGCTACAACCACATAATGATAGATTCCTTAATCTACGTGAGTGCTATCGCCCCTATAAAATGGAGTTAATATCTGCCTTCACAATTTCTTAGGGTTGCTTTGAGGATGAAATGAAGCAGTATATATGTAAATGTTTTTGTCAAATGCTTTATAAATCTAAAGTAGTAAAATTGATTAGGAATGGAATATGTGATAGAGCATTGTCCCCGTCCCCTGGGTTGTCTACAAGGAGGCTGACATTGGTTTTTAAGGAACACTGCTCTTCCCTAACCTTTCTCTCATTGATTTGAAGCATACCTGCCCCTTAATTAACTGAAGACTTGGAAGGGAAAAACAGCTCCTATTTTGAACATGTTTTGAGTGTATGGCCTAGTTTACACACTAAATTCTTGCAGTATATTTTACTCAGCATATTTCATGTGAATATCATATTATAGATGATATATCCCAGGGGAAGTTAAACCTTCATTCAGCCACAAAAGTACAAGAGCCTTAAAGATAGGTGTAGAAATCAACAGTATTGTTTTAGGATTTTACAGTCATGAAGTTTTTTTGTTTTTTTAGATCAAGAATTTTTAAATCAAGACTTACGTATTGTTCTCAGCTAAAGTAAAAATTATAATTTTGTTTCTTTTTCAGGGTCATCTTTCTGAAGGATTGGTTACTAAATGGTACAGATCTCCACGTCTTTTACTTTCTCCTAATAATTATACTAAAGCCATTGACATGTGGGCTGCAGGCTGCATCTTTGCTGAAATGCTGACTGGTAAAACCCTCTTTGCAGGTTAGAAGTTTGAAAAGATATGGAAAAAAATTATTGCAGAGAAATAATTTTGCATGTATCTCTGAAGCAAGATTTACCTACTAAGATTTAAAACAATTTATTGCAGTCTGGAATATTAAAATGAAAAGATAAAATGGTGCTCTTAATATTTAAAAATTGAGAAAACTTATTGACCTATTCACTGAATTGTTCACTAAATAAATTCAGTAAGAATTCTAGTGTTCTTTTGTATATGTCTTATTTCTTAAAACATAATTTTGTATTTTGTAGATTCATAATACTTGTTGGTAATCTGTGTAAAATGATAACCGTTGCCTAGTTCTGTCAGTGTTTGTCATTTCCTAGTGAAACTTTTTAGCTGTCATTGAAAATCCAATAATCTTTCTTTGCCCCATATGATACCTGTTCCTTGAACTGCTGTATCTTGTTGACTGACTGCTGTGAACTTCCAGAAACAACCAAACAAGTGATTTTTTTGTTGAGTTGGTGCTATGAGGGAGTTCTGAAGAGGTGTAAGGGAGAATTTAGTTAAGATGGGAAGAGGTGACTAATCTGTAAAAAACATCAAATATGGTAAAGCTAAGTATCATTTTATATAAAATTACTTAGTATAGACTGTAAGAGCTACAAACTTAGAGAGTCTTCATCAGTGATGGCCGGAATGGCAGGATTAAAGAAGTCAAAAGATTTTTAACTGCATAAGAATAATGAAGAATTTTGATGGGAAGAGAGAAATAGTGGTATCTATTTAAAGGTATTTATATAAATAAGGGCATGAGCCTGGTACATTCATGAATCAGTGAGAAAAGATGAATGAAAACAAGGTGTCAAATAATAATGAAGATTTTTATGACCAGTTAGGGTGGGGTTGGAAATTAGAAATTAGGCAGAGGCGTTTCCTTTTGAAAAACTAGGCAGTAGTAGGGTACTGAAGATTTTTTAAAGAAGTAATGTGATGGTGATTTAGGCTTTTTTCCCTTTTGACATTAGTCTTTCTCTAACCAGTCCTAGAGTGGACCTCCCACCACTCCCAGTTTGTGCTAAGAGCAGAAGGAAGGGAATGGAGCAGGTTCTGCTTACAAAAGAAGGCTTAGTAAAAGCAAGATGAGGGTGCAGAAAGCAGCATTGTTAAAGAGGGGATGGTATGCCTTAATGCCCTTAAATTATTTTTTATGTTGATGCTTGTTGCCAGTACTCAACTAACATATAAACAATCTTCTAATTTTTTTACCCTAAATTTACCTGAATTTAGTTCTGTGATGTGTGATAATGATTAAATTTTTTAAATAATTTACTTTGGCATCATTAATCTACAATTAATGCAATATTATGGTTATTAAACTACCCCCTTCATCAGGTCCCCCCCACCAACCCCATGACAGTCACTGTCCATCAGTGTAGTGAGATGCTACAGAATCACTAACTTGTCTTCTCTGAGTTGTACAGCCCTCCCCATACCCCCCCACATTACATCTGGTAATTGTAATGCCCCTTTTTCTCCCTTGTCCCTCCCTTCCCACCCATCCTCCCCAGTCCCTTTCCCTTTGGTCACTATTAGTCCATTCTTGGGTTCTGTTGAGTCTGCTGCTGTTTTGTTCCTTCAGTTTTTTTCTTTGCTCTTATACTCCACATATGAGTGAAATCATTTGATACTTGTCTTTTTTGGCTTGGCTTATTTCACTGAGCATAATACCCTCTAGCTCTATGCATGTTGTTGCAAATGGTAGGATTTGTTTTCTTCTTATGGCTGAATAGTATTCCATTGTGTATATGTACCACCTCTTCTTTATCCATTCATCTACTGATGGACACTTAGGTTGCTTTCATTTCTTGGCTATTGTAAAGAGTGCTGCGATAAACATAGGGGTGCATATGTCTTTTTCAAACTGGACTGCTTCATTCTTAGGGTAAATTCCTAGGAGTGGAATTCCTGGGTCAAATGGTATTTCTATTTTGAGTTTTTTGAGAAACCTCCATACTGCTTTCCACAATGGTTGAACTAATTTACATTCCCACCAGCAGTATAGGAGGGTTCGCTTTTCTCAACATCCTCGCCAACATTTGTTGTTTGTGTTTTGGATGTTGGCCATCCTCACTGGTGTGAGGTGATATCTCACTGTGGTTTTGATATGCATTTCTCTGATGATTAGCGATGTGGAGCATCTTTTCATGTGCCTGTTGGCCATCTGAATTTCTTCTTTGGAGAAGTGTCTATTCATGTCCTCTGCCCATTTCTTAATTGGATTATTTGCTTTTTGTTTGTTAAGGTGTGTGAGTTCTTTATATATTTTGGATGTCAACCCCTTATCGAATATGTCATTTATGAATATATTCTCCCATACTGTAGGATGTCTTTTTGTTCTACTAATGGTGTCCTTTGCTGTACAGAAGCTTTTCAGCTTGATATAGTCCCATTTGTTCATTTTTGCTTTTGTTTCCCTTGCCCAGGGAGATATGTTCATGAAGAAGTCGCTCATGTTTATGTCCAAGAGACTTTTGCCTATGTTTTTTTCTAAGAGTTTTATGGTTTCATGACTTACATTCAGGTCTTTGATCCATTTTGAGTTTACTTTTCTGTATGGGGTTAGACAGTAGTCCAGTTTCATTCTCTTACATGTAGCTGTCCAGTTTTTCCACCACCAGCTGCTGAAGAGGCTGTCATCTCCCCATTGTATATCCAAGGTTCCTTTATCAAATATTAATTGACTGTATATGTTTGGGTTAATGTTTGGATTTTCTATTCTGTTCCACTGATCTGTGGGTCTGTTCTTGTGCCAATACCAAATTGTCTTGATTACTGTGGCTTTGTAGTAGAGCTTGAAGTCAGGGAGTGTAATTCCCCCTGTTTTATTCCTCCTTGTCAGGATTGCTTTGACTATTCGGGGTCTTTTGTGGTTCCATGTGAATTTTAGAATTATTTGTTCCAGTTCATTGAAGAAAGCTTTTGGTATTTTGATAGGGATTGCGTTGAATCTGTAGATTGCTTTAGGTAGTATAGCCATTTTGACAATATTAATTCTACCTAGCCAAGAGCATGGGATGAATTTCCATTTGTTAGTGTCCTCTTTAATTTCTCTTAGGAGTGTCTTGTAGTTTTCAGGGTATAGGTCTTTCACTTCCTTCGTTAGGTTTATTCCTAGGTATTTTATTCTTTTTGATGCAATTGTGAATGGAATTGTTTTCCTGATTTCTCTTTCTGTTAGTGCATCGTTAGTGTATAAGAAAGCACCAGATTTCTGTGTGTTAATTTTGTATCCTGCAACTTTGCTGAATTCAGATATTAGTTCTAGTAGTTTTGGAGTGGAGTCTTTAGGGTTTTTTATGTACAATATCATGTCATCTGCAAATAGTGACAATTTGACTTCTTTACCAATCTGGATGCCTTGTATTTCTTTGTTTTGTCTGATTGCTGTGGCTAGGACCTCCAATACTTTGTTGAATAACAGTGGAGAGAGTGGGTATCCCTGTCTTGTTCCCGATCTTAGATGAAAAGCTTTCAGCTTCTTGCTGTTAAGTATGATGTTAGCTGTGGATTTGTCATATATGGCCTTTATGATATTGAGGTACTTGCCCTCTATACCCATTTTGTTGAGAGTTTTAATCATGAATGGATGTTGAATTTTTCAGCATCTATGGAGATGATCATGTGGTTTTTGTTCTTCTTTTTGTTGATGTGGTGGATGATGTTGATGGATTTTTTAATGCTGTACCATCCTTGCATCCCTGGGATGAATCCCACTTGATCATGGTGTATGATCCTCTTGATGTATTTTTGAATTCGGTTTGGTAATATTTTGTTGAGTATTTTTGCATCTATGTTCATCAGGGATATTGGTCTGTAATTTTCTTTTTTGGTGAGGTCTTTGCCCGGTTTTGGTATTAGAGTGATGCTGGCTTCATAGAAAGAGTTTGGAAGTATTCCCTCCTCTTCTATTTTTTGGAAAACTTTAAGGAGAATGGGTGTTATTTCTTCTCTATATGTCTGGTAGAATTCAGAGGTGAATCCATCAGGTCTGGGGGTTTTGTTCTTGGGTAGTTTTTTGATTACCAATTCAATTTCGTTGCTGTTGATTGGTCTGTTTAGTTTTTCTGTTTCTTGTTTGGTCAGTCTTGGAAGGTTATGTTTTTCAAAGAAGTTGTCCATTTCTTCTAGGTTTTCCAGCTTGGATAATGATTAAATTTTAATTTAGAGAACTATGAGAAAATACCAGTGATTCCTAGAAACTATATGGTTAAGTGGAATTTTTTCCTAGGAACAATACTGTGATTTGAGTTATATTCCTCATATTCAAGTATCATGCAGAATATATAAAATAATTATTGATTTATTTATTGCATGACAAATTACTTCAAAACATACTGGCTTAAACCCAAAATGTCTTAGGTGACTTAAGTGGGAATGTCTGAATAGACACTTCTACAAAGAAGATACACAAATGGCTAATGAACTCATGTTCAACATCATTAGTCATTATGGAAATGCAAATCAAAACCACAGTGGATACTACTACATATCCAGAAAGACAAATAGTCAAACAGACTACGCTTTACGTAAGTGTTGGTGAGATTGTGGAGAAATTGGAACCTTCATACAGGTTCTATCTCTGATTTGTTTAGTCAAGATGTTGGTTGGGGCTGTAATTGTCTGAAAACTTGACTGGGGCAGGAGGATCCATTTGTAGATAGCTTACTCACATGACTGTTGGCAGGACACCTCCATTCCTCACCACGTGGGCTTCTCCCTAGGATTGCTTGAATGTCTTCACAATATGGCAGCTGGCTTCCCCCAGAATGAATGATCCAAAAGAGGGAGCAAGGAGAAAGCTTCATGTATTTTTTTTTAAGTTCTATCAACATACCGTAGAATTCACCCACTTAAAGTGTACAGTGCAGTATTTGTTAGCATAGTCCCAGGATTATATAACCAGCTATGTTTAGAAGATTTTTGTCTCTCTTAAAAGATACCCTGTAGCTAGCCCTCACTTCCCATTTCTCCCTTTTTCTGTCTTCTAGCAACCACTAATCTACATTGTTTTTATAGATTTGCCTATTCTGGATATTTCATATAAAAAAATCATAAAACATGTGGCCTTTGTGATTGTCCTGTTTCACTTAGCATAATGTTTTGAAGGTTCCTCCATGTTATAATATGTAATAGTACATGATACCTTTTTATGCCCAGATAATATTCCATTGTATGGATATACCACATTTTGTTTATCCATCAGTTGATGGATATTTGGGTTGTTTGCCCTTTTTGGATATTAGAAATGATGCTGCAGTGTACATTAGTGTACAAGTTTTTCTGGAAGTGTTTTCAGTTTTGTTGGGTTTGTATATACTGAAGAGTGGAATTACTGTGTCATATGATGACTCTGTTTAACTTTTTGAAGAAATGCCAGGCCATTTTCCAGAGCAGTTGTACCACTTTACATTCCCAGTTGCAATATATGAAGGTTCCAGTTATTCCACATTTTCACCAACACTTAAAGTATAGTCTGTCTTACTATATGTCTTGTTGATACAAAGTAGTGCATATAAAATAATAATAGCTTGTTATGATTTTAATTTGCATTTCCCTAATGACTAATGATGTTGAGCATGTGTATATTGGCTATTTGTATATCTTTTTCTGGAGAAATACAAAGATGTGTTGCCTAATTTTTAGTTGGCTTATTTGTGTTTTTATAATTGAGATGTAGTTCTTTACACAGGCTGGATATATGTGTATCAGATAGATGATTTGCATGTATTTTCTCCCATTCTGAAAGTATCTTTTCACTTTCTTGAGTTGTCTTTTGAAACAAAAGCTTTTTATTCTGATGAAGTCCAGTTAACAATTTTTTTCTTTTGTCACTTAACACTTTTGGTATCATATCTATGAAACCCTAGGAGTTTGATAGTTTTTAACTTTTGAATTTAGGTGTATAATCCATTTTGAAGTAATTTTTGTGTATGGTATGAGGTAGGGGTTCAACTCCATTCTTTTTGCATGTGGATATCCAGTTATCCCAGCACCATTTATTGAAAAGATTATTTTTTCTCCATTGAATTGTTAATCCCCTTCTCAAAAATGAGATCACCATAAATGCAGAGTATCTTTTTGTGATCTAGACTCAAAAGTTACACACTCATTTGAGCTTTATTTTATGTGTTAGAAGAGAGTCATCTAAGTATACTTCACACTCAAGGGGAGAGGAATTGGATTTCACTCTTTGAAGGGAAGAGTATCAAAGAATTTGTGGACATATTTTAAAGCTACCACAGTAATGAATATTGTTTCAGGAAAATAAAATTTAATTTGTTTAAAATCATTAGATCATGCTTCAAGTTGTATGAATTGGTGTCAACTTACTGCTGTATTGATCATACAAAAGTACTTAATGTATTTTTAAATGTTCATTTGGTATTTTGAGATATTGTTCAAGTGTAGCAATACAAAGATTTGGATTAACAGCCCACCACTAAATAACATGATTTTGATCTTAAACCTGTGTAAACTTTAAACATTTAATTAATGGGAATTGATTGTGAAATGATATAAAAGATCCACTTGTAACTCCCTTCTATGCTTTATTGGTAGGTTCATGAACATTCGGTAAAACCAGCATAGGGACATCTAAGTGTTTATTAGGCCTCGAATGAACATAGCAATAAGAGGCAAGGACCAAGCATTCATTGGAAATCTGGGTATTTTTAACCTATAGGAAGTGTCCTTCCTTTAATTTTTGGTCTTACTTAAATCTCCATTTGGATGTTTAATAGAATCTCAAATTTAACATACCGAAACTGAATTGCTGGTGTCTCTCCCTCATATTTTCTCTTTGTGCTGCCTTTTTCATATTGGTAAACCAGATCTAGTTGCACAGGCCCAAGTCTTGGCATCATCCTTCGCTTCTGTCAGTACAGATCCTGTGGGCTCTTGCTTCAAAATATATCCAGAACCTAATTGCTTGTGCTTATCTCTGTCATTACCCACCCACCAATTCGGTCAACCATTATGTCTGTCTTGACTAATGACAAGACCTTTCACTGACTTCCCTGCTTCAGTATTTGCTGTCTATAGCCTAGTTACCACATAGCAGCCATAGTATAATTCTTTGAAAACAAAAATCACATCATGTCACTTCTCTGCTCAAAACTCTGCAATGGTTTCCCATCAAATTCAGGATAAACCAAACTGTTTGTAATCTGATACACTCACACTCTGACCTCATCTCCTGTTACTTCCCCTGAGCCACTCTACTCCCCCTGTACTTGTCCAGTGGTTGTTTCTTGGACACACCAAGCCCACTCTGTCCTCTGGGCCTTTGGGCCTTTTCGAATCTTCCTGGAACTCCCTTCCTCCATGTGAATATGTGGTGTGTTCCCTTACTTCCTTCATTTTCAGTTTTTCATTGGGACCTTCAGTGGTCATCCTATATAAATTAACAACCCTGCCCCCAACAGCACTTTCTATCCACCTTAGCTTACTCTATTTTTCTTCATAGCATTTGTCACCATTTGACACGTTTATAGAATTATTATGTCTTCTTCCACTAGATAGTAAGCTCCATGAAGACAGATACTCGGTCTGTTCTGTTTCACAGCCATATACTAAAGTCCCTTGCTCATAGTAGGTGCTAAAGAAAAATTTCAGTGTTGAATGAATTTCTAGAAATTAGTGGAAAAGCAAACTCAATTTTTTTAGTCACCCAGTTAGCCTAAAGAAGTTTCCCCTTTTATTTCTTCAATTGTGGTCCTGAAATGCTAATCGAGCCTAATACATAACTATAAAACTTTTTATTTTGCAAATCTAGTCCAACCCTCCATTTTATTGATGATGATGTCAAGACATCATGTTAAGGGACCCAAAATTATAGCCATTTAATTATTGATACCTCTAAGGCCAGAATCAAGGTCTCTTGAATTCCAATTCATTGTTTATTTCACTACTTTGTGATAACTTAATATGAGGCCAAATTTCAAGACTAAGTTTTTTATGGAAACAGAGCACCTAAAACTAAACATGTCAGTGAGCAGAAATTGAAATAGCTAATGCTTTTTGAGCAGAATGACAATATTCAAAGCAGTGAAACCTGCTGATTAATGTTTCAGGTAAAACCATTTTCCCCATAGTGGTCATTACAATATTTAAGTTAGTTTCCTATAGCTTTAGAATGTTTACTGCCAAATAAGGAAACATTGAGGAATGTGTTTGTTTATGCTCTACTTGGTGTTTTGTTTTTTTTTAATCTCAGGTGCACATGAACTTGAACAGATGCAGCTGATTCTAGAATCTATTCCTGTTGTACATGAAGAAGATCGTCAGGAGCTTCTCAGTGTGATTCCAGTTTACATTAGAAATGACATGACTGAGCCACACAAACCTTTAACTCAGCTGCTTCCGGGAATTAGTCGAGAAGGTATTGTGATTCCAGAGTAATCACCATGTAATGGTGGTGCTGTGTGTGAAAACAGAATTTATGTAGGGAAGCTTTAGTTTTTTTATCCTTAGATGTGCATCTTTCTCCTGAGTAGTCTTTAGACACTTAAGGTTTATCTAAGACTTTGATTCTCACTTTCCCTTTTTTGGCCTGAAATACTGAAGCTAGGATCTTTGCTCCTCTGGATAATTTTTCAAATTCCAGGAAGTGTACCCCTCCCTCTCTCCTGGTTCTAATTCCATCTACTTTTCTAGTTTGCCTGTCTGATTATGAGAGTAATAGGTGAGGATATTGAATCATTGGCTCTCACTAAGCTGGAATGGAATTCTGTGATGGTTGTATGGTAAGTGTGAGTATGAATGTGATTTAGATACAAAAGGGCAAATTAAGGTTTGGGGGTGTAGCGGGGAAGGAAAGGATCCAGAGCAAGGAAGAGATGGAAGAAAAAACAAAATTCTATTACATAAGAGTTTGCAGATTGGTGTTAGGATTATATTAGGTGCTGAAAATGAGTTTGTACAAGCTTGGAAGTAGTAGGGACCTGCAGAGAATCAAAACTTTGTTGACTACTAAAGCAACTAATCTTTAACTCTTGTAGTAACTATCTGTAATACGATAACATTTTTAAAAGAATATTAGGCATGAAAAATACCTTCTTGATTTTGTCTTATATCTTTAGAAATTAATCATGCATCAAGGTACATCAGTGTCAGGATTGTACAGTTCTTGCACGAATGAAAAAGTTAGAGATACATTGTTTCTTAAACATCTTAAAGTTTGTATTATATATCCATTATTCATATCACCCACTCTGATTATTTATGTGGTTCATGTTAGTGTGTATCAAAGTGTAGCAAGTGTTTTGAGAAATAGGAGCACAAAATGTGGCAAAATCATGATGACATTGTCTTTTCCCCCTCAAATATGCTTGGAACTCAAATAGTGAATGCCTAAATGAAAAGGAAGCAGCTATACTTAATTTTAATAGATTTTGTAGGCTTC
>JAQQAC010003584.1:6421726-6457337 GCA_029783875.1 Phataginus tricuspis | reverse complement strand
TTACCTCTTGTCTTCTTCCTTTTCTCTATTGTTTACCATGCATTACTTAGCACACTTTCTGGTAGCAGATAGAGTGAATACCTCTAGTGCTGTCCAATAGAATTTTTTACAGTGATGGAAATGTTCTAGATATGCATACACTTGGGAGCTCAGCCTGGCTAGTTTCTTCCTTACCTCTTCCTGTTTCCACCTGCTGCCTACAATTTCCAAATGCTAGAGATTTTAGAGTATATTCCTCATGTGTCGTTGGACACCTCTACTCGTTCCTGCTGAGAATAGTGATTGTGCTGGGCTGTCCGCCCATAGCTCTGTACCTTAGAGTTTCTCGCCTTGAGATACATGGATCCTGGGTTAATTAGTTGGACTCTTGCAAAATCAAAGAACAACTTGATGTATTGTGAAATGATGTCTTAGATAAGGATAATATAATAGGAAAGGGGAAAGGAAGAGGCGGTGGGTGGGGAGAGCAGGAAAGAGCTCAGTCCTGGACCACTGAGGGGCTTGAGTAGCAATGCGCCTTAAGTTTCTTCTCTTTAATCTTTATTGGATTAATTTGAGGATATAATGAGATAACGTATGTGAAAGCACTTTGTAAAAATATAAATGGCTAATTTGCAACAACATGGATGGAGCTGGAGGATATTATGCTCAGTGAAATAAGCCAGGTGGAGAAAGACAAGTGCCAAATGATTTCCCTCATTTGTGGAGTATAACAACGAAGCAAAACTGAAGGAACAAAATAGTAGCAGACTCAGAGACTCCAAGAAGGAACTAGTGGTTACCAAAAGGGAGGGGTGTGGGAGGGTGGGAGAAGGGGATTGTGGGGTATTATGTTTAGTATACATGGTGTGGCGGGTCACTGGGAAAACAGTGTAGCACAGAGAAGGCAAACAGTGAATCTTACTACACTGATGGACAGTGACTGGATTGGGGTATGAGTGAGGACTTGATAATATGGGTAAATGTAGTAACCACATTGTTTTTTCATGTGAAACCTTCATAAGAGTGTGTATCAATAATACCTTAATAAAAAATACATATATAAATGGCTATATTAAATGTCAATGTAAATATCTATAAAATTGTTCGTGTTAATGAGAAGTTGGGAATTAAGAGTAAGGTCCTTTCTAGAGTACAGCTTAGTTTTAGAGAGAAGGGCTATCTTTTCCCTTGAGACAGAAGGTAAGGATAAAAAGATGTGACAGACCATAGTGAAGAAGTAGGGACTGAGATCAACGTGACGTGGGTTTCTGTGTGTTGAGAATAAGAGAAGATTGAGAGTGTAAAGAGACGGTGTTGGAACATTGCTGAGCAATAGATAGCACAGGTCAAATTTAAATTCCACAGTATAAATTTGTAGTGAGCCAGATACATATGTATGTGATTTTTGCCTCTAGCTTTCATCAGTAATGTATGGCTAGGGAGCTGAGGTGGTGGAAAAGATTCAGAGTTGAAGACTGGTATAAATCATAAGGCATACAGGTATATGGTGGTGGAAGGGCAATCTTCAGGCTGTTGACAGTGTGGTTCAGGCTGGGTGGGGAGCCTAAGGACTGAGTGGGAAGCATTGGGTGTGTGGTTGCTCCACTTAGAGCCCTGAAATGATCAGGCGCATCATGTGATGTGCTGGAGGGTGACTGATGTGAAGTGAAGATCAACGAATTAATACAACAGCTAGTCAGTGAGATGGGGAAGGAAATGGAAAAGGTCTTCTTTTCACTAGATATTGTGCTTTACATTTAATTTATACCTTATATGGTATCTTTCTGCATATCCATTTTATACATGAAGAAATTGAAATTCAGCAAGTTTAACATGTCCAGCCCTACCCAGCTAGTAATACAGTTAAGCTAGTAAACTGCAGAGCTGAGATTAGAACCTGTATGTGTTAGATTGAACAATATGAAGTTGCTGTTATTTGACCATTTTTGACTAACAAAGATGGAAGCTTCATATGTTTCAACTTAATATATGCCTTCTTTTTCTTATTACTGACCATAATATGGGATTGGGGTGTGTTTCAGATATTTACTGCATTTACTGAACAATGTCTTTTAAAAAAAAATCTGCAAATCAGTAAGTTTTCTCTGACAAAACAAATGAACTTAACCTTTTAATTGTATAGTCCTTTTCTTTACTGTATGGGTTGGTGGACTTTTGGTAATGTTAAGATATGTTATCCCCTTCTTTTGCAGCACTGGATTTCCTGGAACAAATTCTGACATTTAGCCCCATGGATAGGTTGACAGCAGAAGAGGCGCTTTCCCATCCTTACATGAGCATATATTCTTTTCCAATGGATGAACCAATTTCAAGTCATCCTTTTCATATTGAAGATGAAGTTGATGATATTTTGCTTATGGATGAAACCCACAGTCACATTTATAACTGGGAAAGGTAAATTGATCCTAAATTAGAAAAATATTATTTATTGTATTTTCAGTAAACCATAATGCAGTGAGTTTTATTTTTAAATTATACGTGATAAAACTATGTAGAAGTCTGAAAAATGTAGTAATGGTCTTTCTGGATTTCTGCTAAACATTAAAATATCTTTGAATAGCCTTTATGTAATTTAAATATTTAATAGTTACTGGTTAAGATATACATAATGGGAAAAGTTAAATGCTTCTTTGAAACAATTTCAAAACCATTAAGGCATGTTTAGGCAATAAAATTATAAAGTATTTTAAATGTGAGGGTTGAAGCTTGGAAATCTGAACCATTTCTAACTACTTAAACTATTTTAAACTTGTTTTTATGAATGTCACAAATTTTTTTTTAAGATGTTGGATGACAGGACTCAACCTTATTTAATAAGGCATCTCCATAGTGTCTCACATTTTTATATATCATCCATTATGTCTTAGGATAGAGATTATTTTGATTCATGGTTTATGCTATATTCTAATCTGTTCTCCTAATGACATAAAATTAGTTTTGGGGTGCTTAACATAGGGTCACTGTAAGGAACTTTTCTAGTCTGAACAGTATAAAACATCAAAGTGGATAACATACATTTTAGTTAAAGAATTTCTTCTCTTGCCTCCTTTTAGGATTTCTAAATTTCTGGGGGAGTTTAGATATAATTCTTCCTCAAAGTAGTGTGATGGCATATAACAGTGAGTCAGTTTTATTTAAAATCTTCAGGTGGTTTTGATATTTAGCCTGGTTAGGGAATCACTAATGACAGTCTTAAAACTTCAGGATTCATATATTTCTATTTAAGGAAAAATGATTGTAGTTAATAATTAAGTAGTTAATGTTGAAATTAGTTTACTCATTGAATTTTTTTCCTCCTAAAATGTGCCTCAGCACACACCTGCCAATCATCTCTTTTTTTCCTCCATGTGAACATTTCTACCACCTACATATAAATCTTCCTACATACACCCAAAAGTCTTCCAATCTTTACATTTTCTGTTGCACATAGTTAAGTCATCTCATCTCTTCTGTTCTCTCTTCTCCATTCCCCAGTCATCATGTGTGTTTCAGTCTGTCTCTGCTGGGTGTGCTATCACCTTGCTGTGATGTGTCAGTAAGAGGATACCACATTCAGTAGCACATACACATGGAAAGCCTTTTTTCTATTTGTTGTGGTGATTTCCAGCAAGCTTTCCCCCTTTTCTAGTCTCCCTTATGACTAGTAGAGTGAGAAATCTGTATGAGACCTGATTGAGATTAGGGATCTGCATTTTACGGTCATACAGTGGTTTTCCTCTGTATGAAACTCTGTTGGCATTGAACTGTAGACATGCCAGCCATTCAAATGTTTATCTGTAGTTGTGTTTGAGGAAGAGAGTTAAGCATGAAAGAGAATTGGTCTTTGGAAAATTCAGAGCTTTATTATATTTATATACATCAGTGGTAATTACCAAATACTGCCTCATATCATTTTATATAGTAACAGATCTTAGCTGTCCATTAAGATTATACATTCCTGGAGGGCAAGGAGAGCTTATGACTTACACTCCTATTATCCTCTCATAGACATAGCGCAGTTTTTTCACTTAAAAGGCACTCAATGAAGTTGAAAGTGAAATCCTATGCCTGGATTAACACTAATGTATTAATTTTTTCAGGTACCATGATTGTCAGTTTTCAGAGCATGATTGGCCTGTGCATAACAACTTTGATATTGATGAAGTTCAGCTTGACCCAAGAGCTCTATCAGATGTCACTGATGAAGAAGAGGTACAAGTCGATCCTCGAAAATATTTGGATGGGGATCGGGAAAAGTATTTGGAGGATCCTGCTTTTGATACTAATTACTCTACTGAGCCTTGTTGGCAGTACCCAGATCATCATGAAAACAAATATTGTGATCTGGAGTGTAGCCATACTTGTAACTACAAAACGAGGTCATCATCATATTTGGATAACTTAGTTTGGAGAGAGAGTGAAGTTAACCATTACTATGAACCCAAGCTTATTATAGATCTTTCCAATTGGAAAGAACAAAGCAAAGAAAAATCTGATAAGAAAGGCAAGTCAAAATGTGAAAGGAATGGATTGGTTAAAGCCCAGATAGCTCTAGAGGAAGCGTCACAGCATCTGGCCGAAAAAGAAAGGGAAAAGAATCAGGGATTTGATTTTGATTCCTTTATTGCAGGAACTATTCAGCTTAGTTCACAACATGAGCCTACTGATGTTGTTGATAAATTAAATGACTTGAATAGCTCAGTGTCCCAGCTAGAATTGAAAAGTTTGATACCAAAGTCAGTAAGCCAAGAAAAACAGGAAAAAGGAATGGCAAATTTGGCTCAGTTAGAAGCCTTGTACCAATCTTCTTGGGATAGCCAGTTCCTGGGTGGTGGGGAGGACTGTTTTCTTATAAATCAGTTTTGTTGTGAGGTAAGGAAGGATGAACAAATAGAGAAGGAAAACACTTACACCAGTTACTTGGACAAGTTCTTTAGCAGGAAAGAAGATACTGAAATGCTAGAAACTGAGCCAGTAGAGGATGGGAAGCTTGGAGAGAGAGGAAATGAGGAAGGATTTCTGAACAACAGTGGGGAGTTCCTCTTTAACAAGCAGCTTGAATCTATAGGCATCCCGCAGTTTCACAGCCCCGTTGGGTCACCACTTAAGTCAATACAGGCCACATTAACACCTTCTGCCATGAAATCTTCCCCTCAGATTCCTCATAAGACATATAGCAGCATTCTGAAACATCTGAACTAAAACACTCAGCAGACATTTCTCTTTGTATTCTTCATGAAATGTGTTTTGTCTTTTTTATTACTAGTGTTTAAGTCATTTTTTTTACTTGAATCAGATGGTGTCATTTAGAAAGGATTTTATTCTTGATTTTTAAAATCCAGACTTTTTTTCTACATGTGAGATGGCTTTCATTTTAACTGGCATGTCATTTGCACACAAAAATAAAGAATAGAGCAAAATGCAATGCAGGAGGAGACAAAAGAAATGCACTAAGACAAGTAAAAAACATTCTCTCATAGAACAATGATCTGTTTTACAGGAAACAAAAACCTTGCCTTGAAATTTACACAGTGAGACTGTACATAATTGCATGGAAATATCTATTTTTTTCCTAAAACATTTTTTCATTCATGAGTATTTTCAAGTTTTCATACTGTACACATTTCTTAAAACACATGATACCAGCAGCAACTGAAAAATGAATGCCGAATTTGGTACACATGTGTTATCTACCTCACGGTAACAAAAGTATGTGGCAAAACATATACCACCCGTAGTGCTTCACAATATGCACTTCTAGTTAGCCAGCGTTTATTGTAGTAAACTATTCTTAAGATTCACTCACCATTTATAAATGTTCTGGTATGCATTCTTTATAGTGAAGTGTTACTACATCACATCTTATTTATTTTAGCAAATCAGTATATTTTCCATATTTAATTATAAAAGTTAGTTTTTGAAATTTATTTGCAAATACACTTTTTCCATTTGGCACTATGGTTTGTTGCCCACTTAGCTGAATATATATAATGTCAGCTTATCTTATGGCTGTCCACGTACTTAACTACTTAAGTATTCATTTTAAGTAAAGTGCTCACTGTGTATAGGAATTTGTATTTTGGAGGTGCTTGATCTATCAACAAAGAAACATTAGGAATTACTTTATTATAAAATGCTCCTAGAAGTCTTAATTGTGTTTATTTTTAAAAAAGAAAAAACCTGTAATGTTAGACTTGTGTGCATGGAAGTAATTAAGGTACATCATTATTGTAGTTTTAAAATTGTACATGATAAGACATTTTGTTTTTACTGTATGTTTTTACTGAATGATCTATTCCCCATCCCAAGGCAAGCATGAATAAAATTAGGTTAAATGTAGCATGTGGCATCTCAGTCTCTTAGAATTTGTTTCATCTATTTTATTTTATTGAATTCTGTCTGTATCTTTGGTTATCCTGTTTGAAGAAAAAGGAAAAATAAAACATGGCCAGCAAATATGGCTCCTGTTTACCTCTTTAACTAGTGAATATTACCTGCTAGAATGAAAATTTCTAGCAGAATCTTATCATAGTAACTTTCCAGTATCTTTACATTGTGGCTGTAATTTAAACTATATTAGGCCAAGACGCTCAAAAGAAAAAGGTTCTTTGTCTCCACACAAAAATCTCTTGTTGACTAAACCTTCACACATAAAAATGAATAAGGCTTGTATATATTTCAAAACTATTCATGTAGAAGCTTTGAATGACACAGAAGAACCTCCTTTAAATGTATTTGCTACAGTACATCATCTTTTCTTTGCTCAAGAACTTACCCTTCTACCTATTCAAATATAAAACCTTTCTTCCTTTAACCTCACTTCTTTGTCTTCCATTTTTTGTACAAAGCCAGTTCTATTAATACCTGGACTTTTACCTTCTCAATGACCTATTCATTGATCCATCTGAATCAACAAAGCTTTTAAAAATGCAAATATTTTCTGGGTGATTATCATGGTTAGATATTGTGAATTTAAATACGTACTCACGTTACCTTAAAAAGGCAAGTTCTTAGAGTGGAAGCTTTGAGTTTTTCACCATTGGATATGATTTTGGCTGTGGATTTTCATGTATGTATTTATGTTGAAGTGTTTATCATGAAAAGGTGTTGAATTTTGTTAAATGCGTTTTCTGCATCAATTGAGATAATCATGACTTTTGCTCTTCATTCTGATAATGTGGTATATTACACTGGCTGATTTTCATATGTTGAATCACTGTGTTCCAGGAATCCTTTTAACGTGTTGGATTTTTGTTTGCTAATATTTTTTTGAGGGCTTTTATATCAGTATTCATCAGATATATTGGCTTGTAGTTTTCTTATAATACCTTTGTCTGATTTTGGTATCAGGATAATGCTGGACTTTAATAATGACTTTGGAAGTATTCTCTAGTTTTGGGGGAGTTTGAAGATTGGTGTCAATTCTTTAAATGTTTAGTAAGACTTCTCTAGTGAAGCCATCTGGTTCTAGGATTTTCTTTGTTGGGAGGTTTTGGTTATTGATTCAGTCATTGATTCAGTCTCCTTACTAGTTACAGGTTTGTTCAGATTTTCAATTTCACAGTTCACTCTCTAAGTTGCACACTTCTAGAAATACATCCATTCTGGGTTGTACAATTTGTTGACATTTAATTGTTTATTATAGTGTCTTATTTACTCTTCTGTATCAGTTATGTCTCTTTCATTTATAATGTTAAATTTGAGCCTTCTTTTTTCTTAGTCTAGCTAAGAGTTGATTTTGTTGATCTTTTCTCTATTTCTGCTATAATTTTTATTATTTCCTTCCTTCTGATAATTTTGGGTTTAGATTTTCTTGTTTTTCTAGTTCCTTGAATTATAAAGTTAGATTGTTTATTTGATGTCTTTTTAAAAAAATAGCCTATATCTTATAGAGCAGTTACAGGTTCGCAGCAAAATAAGCAGAAGGTCCAGAACTTTCTGATACACGTAGGCCCCCCACATGCATACCCTCCACCCTTATCACCATCCCCTGCCAGAGTGATACACTTGTTACACCTACATTGACACATCATAAAATTCATAGTTCATGTTAGAGTTTACTCTTGGTGTACATGCTATAGACTTGTATAAATGTATAAATGACATGTACCTACCATTGCAATATCACACAGAGTAGTTTTACTGCCAGAAAAATCCTCTTGCGTTATGCTTACTCAGCTCTCCCGCTAACCTCAGGAAACTGCTGATACTTTTATTCTCTCCATAGTCTTGCCTTTTCCAGAATGTCATATAGTTGGAATGATACAGTGTGTATCCTTTTCAGACTTTTTTTTTCCACTTAGTAATACCCATTGGTCCACTTGATTGTGTCTCCTTAAGTCCTTTAGTCTTTCTTTACTTTTCTTCTTTTTTTCTTTTTGTTTCTCTGATTTCTTTTTTTTTTCTTTTTGTTTCTCTGATAATTTCAAATGATGAAGTTCATTGATTGATCAAGTCAGATGTTGATTCCCTCTATGAATTTGCCAATTCAGGTCTTGTATTCTTCAACTCCAGAGTTTCCATTTGGTTTTTTTTTTAATAGTTTTTATATCTTTATTCTCACTTTGTTCATGCGTTATTTCCTTAATTTTATGTAGTTGTTTATCTGTTCTTATAGCCCTTCCAGTTTAAGATGATTATTTTGAAATCTTTTCTAGTAATTCATAGATACCCATTTCGTTTTGGTCAGTTAATGGAGATTTGTTCTTTGAGCTGTTTCCCCGTTTCTTCATGTGCCTTGTTATTTTTGTTATGATGTTTGCATTTGAAAGAAGAGCTGCCTCTCCCTGTCTTTTTAGACTGGCTTTGTACTGTGGAAGATCTTCGTCAGTCATTCCAGCTAGAGATTCTAGGGGCATCTCAAACCTTTTATGGGGATGTGTCATCTCTGTGCATCTCTGTGCAAACATTTCCCCTGCATTTGACTGATTAGGGGGTTTGAGGGAGGCTTAGTGTTTTGCTCCATCTGGTGTCTCTCTGAGGTACTGCAGGTTCTCTGGCACTACAACAACCCTCTGAGCTCTCTCTTGTTTTTAGGGACCCCCAAGCATCCAAAGTAGTGCTGTGAGTCAGGCCACACTAAAACCAGGCTCCCGGGCACTCCCCAAAGAGCTGGATGTCAGATGATAGTTCTTTTTTTCTCTCCAAGGGAGAAGCTTCCAGGTGGGCTTTTCCTAAGAATCAGGAGCTATGCTGGCTCGGGGAAGGGGCTGACATGGTTGAAAAAAATCAGCTTTTCTTACCCATTTTAGCGCACCTGTTCTTGACTTTGAGGTTGTCTGGGTACTGTGACTTCCTAACTGGTTTCTGGAGTTCTCGTGAAGGCTTTTTGGACCATATGTTAAATCAGTATTGTGCTGGGTAGTGTAGGTAATGAGGTCTGGGGCTTCCTGTTCTGCAATCTTGCTTATATCCAAAGGGTAATTTACTTTTTAAATGACTAATTCTGACTTAGAGGAAGTTCCAGCCATAATGCAGCTAGCTGTCAGACTTTTGGGGTAATCTGTGTCATTAAATTTGTCTAATGACATCTCTGAGTTGATGGATTAACATTACAGTTTTTAGTTATTCTGAAGCTTAGATATTAGGCTTAGTTTAAGGAGCCAGTACAACACCCTCCCCCCCATTTTTTTGTTTTTTTAAATGACATTTCAAGCATACAGAAAAGTATATGATTTTTTAAAAAACATGTTAACACCCCTTGCTTTGTTCTATTGTTGATTTGCATCAGATAAATACCTGCAGATACAACTGAATCCCTCTGTTTAACCTTCCCATACTAATTTCCTTTCTGTTCACCCCAGAGGCAGACACTTCTAAATTTGAGAGTTTTGTGAGCATGTATGAGTGACTAGAGGGTATATAGCTAGAAGTAGAAATGCTGGGTCACAGAATGCAAATCTTCAAGCCTATGAGATGCCATATTGCTGTCTAAACAATTGTACTGATTTACACTCCTGTCAGCAGGATGAGTTTCTATTCTTCCTCTCAAACAAGAAACCAAGTCTTTTCCATTCAGTTAATTCTGTCAGGCTTGTTGTCTTTAGTTTACTTTATCACAATAGGAATTAGAATTTACAGTTCCAAACAACTGCATAACAAAGTCATGACTACACCTAAGGGATTCTTAGGCAGCCCTTCAATGATGATGAGTCTAGTGTCTTATTTCCTATTGCAATTGCTGTATCTTGGGAACAGGTGGTTTAAACCATAAAGGCTAAGCCTATTATATAATTTATACTGGGGCCTCTAAGTAGTAGAAGTAGAACATTATGAATCAATGGTGGTGTCAAAATCCAACATGGTATCACCTTTGCTTCTAGGTTAAATAGGTTCTGCATAGTATTATTTCATAATATTGTTTTATTTTAAACTACTGTTTTCTCTCAGATGCTGTGGGTGTGTATTATATAGCACATTTAATTAGTGGGCTGGTCAGCATGTCTGAATTGCTCACCTCCGAATCTCAGCCTTTTCAGTTCCTGTTTACTGTTGAATTCAAAACTAATAGATTACATCAAAAAGATCATCCATCATGATCAAGTGGGATTTCATCCCAGGGATGCAAGGATGGTACAACATTTGAAAATCCATCAACATTATCCACTACATCAACAAAAATAAGGACAAAAACCACATGATCATCTCTATAGATGCTGAAAAAGAATTCAAAATTCAAAATCCGTTCATGATAAAATCTCTCAACAAAATGGGTATAGAGGGCAAGTACCTCAACATAATAAAGGCCATATATGACAAACCCACAGCCAACATTATACTTTCCAGCAAGAAGCTGAAAGCTTTTCCTTTAAGATCAGGAACAAGACAAGGATGCCCACTCTCCCCACTTTTATTCAACATAGTTCTGGAGGTCCTTGCCATGGCAGTGAGACAACACAAAGAAATAAAAGGCATCCAGATTCATAAGGAAGAAGTTAAACTGTCCCTGTTTGCAGATGACATGATATTGTACATAAAAAACCCTAAAGAATCCACTCCAAAACTACTAGATCAAATATCTGAATTCAGCAAAGTTGCAGGATACAAAATTAATACACAGAAATCTGTTGCATTCTTATACACTAACGGTGAACTAGCAGAGAATTTAGGAAAACAATTCCATTCACAATCACATCAGAAAGAATAAAATACCTAGGAATTAACCTAACCAAGGAAGTGAAAGACCTATACCCTGAAAACTACAAGACACTCTTAAAAGAAATTAAAGAGGACACTAATAAATGGAAATTCATCCCATACTCTAGGGTAGGAAGAATTAATATTGTCAAAATGGCCATCCTGCCTAAAGCAGTCTACTGATTCAATGCAATTCCTATCAACATACCAACAGCATTCTTCAATGAACTAGAGCAAATAGTTCTAAAATTCATATGGAATGACAAAAGACCCCAAATAGCCAAAGCTATCCTGAGAAGGAAGAATAAAGCAAGGGGAATTACGCTCCCTGACTTCAAGCTCTACTACAAAGCCACAGTAATCAAGACAATTTGGTACTGGCACAAGAGACCCATAGACCAGTGGAACAGAATAGACAGCCCAGATATAAACCCAAGCATATATGGTCAATTAGTATACGATAAAGGAGCCCTGGATATACAATGGGGAAATAACAGCCTCTTCAATAGCTACTGTGGCAAAACTGGATAGCTACATGTAAGAGAATGAAACTGGACTACTGTCTAACCCCATACACAAAAGTAAACTCAAAATGGATCAAAGACCTGAATGTAAGTCATGAAACCATAAAACTCTTAGAAAAAAACATAGGCAAAAATCTCTTGGACATAAACATGAGCAACTTCTTCGTGAACATATCTCCCTGGGCAAGGGAAACAAAAGCAAAACTGCGCAAGTGGGACTATATCAAACTAAAAAGCTTCTGTACAGCAAAGGACACCATCAATAGAACAAAAAGACATCCTACAGTATGGGAGAATATATTCATAAATGACATCCGATAAGGGGTTGACATACAAAATATATAAAGAGCTCACGTACCTCAACAAACAAAGCAAATAAGCCAAATAAAAAATAGGCAGAGGATCTGAACAGAATTCTCCAAAGAAGAAATTCAGATGGCCAACAGGTACATGAAAAGATGCTCCACATCGCTAATCATCAGAGAATTGCAAATTAAAACCACAATGAGATATCGCCTCACACCAGTTAGGATGGCCAACATAGAAAAGACTAGGAACAACAAATGCTGGTGAGGATGTGGAGAAAAGGGAACCCTCCTACACTGCTGGTGGGAATGTAAACTAGTTCAACCATTGTGGAAAGCAGTATGGAGGTTCCTCAAAAACTCAAAATAGAAATACCATTTGACCCAGGACTTCCATTCCTAAGAATTTACCCTAAGAATGCAGCAGCCCAGTTTGAAAAAGACATATGCACCCCTATGTTTATTGCAGCACTATTTACACTAGCCAAGAAATGGAAGCAACCTAAGTGTCCATCAGTAGATGAATGGATAAAGAAGAGGTGATACATATACACAATGGAATATTATTCAGCCATAAGAAGAAAACAAATCCTACCATTTGCAACAACATGGATGGAGCTACAGGGTATTAGGCTCAATGAAATAAGCCTGGTGGAGAAAGACAAGTATCAAATGATTTCACTCATCTGTGGAGTATAAGAACAAAGGAAAAACTGTAGGAACAAAACAGCAGCAGACTCACAGAACCCAAGAATGGACTAACAGTTACCAAAAGGAAAGGGACTGGGGAGAATGGGTGGGAAGGGGGGGATAAGGGGGGAAATGGGGCATTATGATTAGCAGACATAATGCAGTGGCAGGGGACACGGGAAAGGCAGTATTTATAGAGAAAAGTAATGATTGTATAGCATCTTACTACGCTGATGGACAGTGACTGTAGTGGGGCGTGTGGGGGGGACTTCATAATAGGGGGTCTAGTAACAATGTTGTTCAAGTGATTATACATTAATGATACCAAAAACAAAACAACAACAAAAAACTAATAGCTTTACCATGTATATGATAAAAGCCTAAATGGCTTATCATGTATCTTATATTAGTTGATTATAGTTTTACCCTATGGCTGTTCATATTAAGATTGCTTATCATTCAAGTCTGTTATATTAAAATCTGGATAGAGAAGGAAAAGGACAAACTGGGAATTGGGATATCTGAGTTCTGGATCCAGTTTCACCGCTGACTCACTTGCTACTTACCTCTATGGGCCAAAGTTCCTTATTAACTAGAAGATGCAAATTACTTGAGCCTAACAATACAGACTACCTGGAACAACTGAACAGGGTGGCACCTTGTTGAATTCTATCAGTATAATAGCCACAGTGATTAGCCCTTACTGGTAATATATACTGTTTGTATGTCATTTCTGTAATAGCTCCTTTGGGTGAATTACTGTGCCTTTTAAGCAGATTGAGAAGGAAATGTTGTGTTTAGTGCACCCATACTGTTTGACTGGTGGAGGAAAAGAGACAAGTATTGAAACCCCAAGGTTTACCTTTAAAAAGGCAGTATGAACTTTCCAAGGTCTTCCCTCATAGTCCCTGGGGCAGTATCCTTAAATTAACCAGATGAAGAGAAGGATATCTGAGCTCTTCCAGCAGTTGGTATGTAACAAGTGTCTTACAGAACAGAGAGGTGTTGGAGCACCCACGTTGGAGCACTGTCCCAGTTCCAAGGCAGAGGTCTAACGATCAGATTCCATTGGATTTGCATGCTTATCTTTGATGCCTTAGTATAATGCAGTGCTGGTCTTACAAATCTAGCTAAGCAGACCACTTTTCTTCCAATACAACTATCTGCAATGCCGTGTAGCTCTTGGTGCTGCTCCAGCAGGGTGAGTGTGGTACTGGGCCAGGTCCTGGGCTTTTGGTTCAAATTCCAGTCCAAGCCTGTTTCTTCATGCGCGCCTTAAACCACAGACTCTGGTCCACTTTTGTCTGTGTACTTGGGCTCTGCTTCTGCCTGCACTTGCCACTCCCATACCCACCTAACTCGAACCTCTGAGATGACTTCAACTGCCAGCCGAGATCGTTGAACCTTGCAGTATTGCTGAGTCTTTAAGCACACATGTTTCAGAGTCAGATCCAAACAAGTCAAAACTTTATTCTACTGCTTACCAGCCTTGTATAGGTTACTCAGCTTCTTGATTTTTCTCATTTGTAAAATAGGAGTAATGACACCCAATTCATGGGGCTGTAAGGATTAAATGAGATGTTGTACAGAAAGCCTTTTAGTATAATGCCTGGTATTTCATAAATTGTAATGGCTCTTGTCTTGTTTGAATTACCGCCCTTGCCTCCCGAATTGGACTGGAACTTTGAACTCTGACCCTGACATTGCTTTCCCTCTTAATCCAAGTATCTTAACTTGCGGCCTTGACCTACAGGTGGCTCTGTTCTAGTCCAACTGGTCATCCTGGCTCCAGTTTTTGGTCCTTCCTCACAAGCCCAGACCCTTGCCTGAGCTACTGAAGCATGTGCAGCTCTTAGATCCCTGACGACTAGACTGAGGACATGTCCACTTTCTGCTTTTGCTGTGAGTGGTGTACATTGCCTCCCAGCTCCACTCCCGCCATGAACAAGCATTTGGAAATCAAAAGCCCGGGAGTCATCTTGTACTCTGAAAACCCACATCCAATCCCTCAGTGAATCCTGTGGCAATATCCAGAACTGTCCACTTCTCACCATTTCCACTGCTGCCCATGTGATCTGCTCTACCATGTGTCGGCTGGATTACGGTGATAGGCTCCTAACTGGTCTCCCTGGCCCCTGTACGGTTTTTTTCTCAGTGCAGCAGCCAGAGCAGTCCTTTTAAATCACAGGACAGACCCTGCCATTCCTCCAGTTACTCCAAATCTGAATGACTCCGCTTCTCAGGGTAAATGTGAAAGTCTTTACCGAGGCCAACAAGGCATGCCTCCACTCTTTCTTGAGCTCACATGGCTCCAGTCTTACTGGCTCCCACTTTAGGGTGTTTACTAGCTCTTCTCTGCCTAGAAAGCTCTTGGCCCAGAGAGCTGCATCAGCTTCTTGCTCTCTTCATAAAGTCTCTGTTCAAACGTCACCTTGTCACAGAGCCTGGGCCTGACCAGTGTGTATAAAATAACCCACGTCCATCACTCCTATACACCTGCCCTGCTTGGTTTTTCTTTCCAGCACATACAGCAATATGTCACATCCTTATTTTATATTGTCTCTCCCTCCAGTTAGATGATAAGCGCTTCGAGGCAGGGAATCATCAGTTTTGTTCACTGCTGTATCCCCAGCCCCTGACAGTGCTTAGCACATACTAAGCACTCAATATCTTTTGAGTGAATGAAGGCATGAAGGAAACTAATGATGACTGCAGTTTCCTAAATTCTTCCTGATTGGTGGGGCTCAGGAACCGTGAGGCTCAATTGATAGTTCTGGGGTTTGCTTATTAGTTTTGGGCTTAAGTTATAGTTGTTATGATTCTCCAACTTTCTATGATTTGTAGGTGGTCTTTAACTTTGGGGCTCCTTATGTGCAGCCCTCCAGACTCAGCAAGATCGCTAAGCTGCAGTCCCAAGAGCAGTTAGAAGCTCTCAGAAAATGTAGTCTGGTCTGGCAGGTGTATTGTCCTGAACTGCATTGTCAAAGGTGTGTGCAAATTAGGTTAATGACTGTATGGCTCTTGACTCAGCTGTTTGTCTGTTTTCCTGGGCTCTGGGTTGGAATGACTGTACCTGTCAGGGTTGCACAATATGTTCATGACCCAGTTAAGACAGTGCAAGGCTGTTTGTTTTTTAACTGCCTCTCTACTGTTCCTGTTAATCATAACCCTGCCCAATGAGCCAGGCCTAGATTATATGTTTAGTTAGGGATTTTGGCCACAGACACCATCTCATGCTGGCCCTTGAAAAAAGGGGAAATTTATCAGGATTCCAGGGTGGTCCATGGAGCCCAACAACAGGGCCTCGGGAACCAGGCTGAAAGGCACCAGAAGCCTGAGAAGTGTTGGGCTGTTTCTCCTCTCCGCCTCATTCTTTCTTGACCAATTGAATGAATGAAGTAACTTGCCTCCTGGTCTAAAGATGGCTGCTCATAGCTCCAACTTCAAATGTAACTGTTCCAGTCTAATAGGATTCTTCTGTCTTGCTGCCCATCCCTCTGTCTAACTCTTTCAATTCAGTTTCTCTGGAAGGAAGTCACACTGGCCCACCCCTAGTCCAGGTAACTACGGCCAGGTGGCAGGGCTACATTGAGGAAACACTGCTGCTGGGAGGCAACCCTCGTTGATGACCAGTGGAAGGGCACTTAGGAGAGCTGTTTTTAGCTGGCTGTCCCCAAAAGGTCCTGCAAAACATGGTGCTAAACTGTCCTTTCCTCTTATCTTCTAGTCACCTGTCAACCACTCTGAAGGGCACTTCTTTTCCACCTGGATCTGTGGGGTCCGCCAGACATCGACTCCACTGGGCTTGCCTCTTGGCTTTATCAGGACGATCCGTGGCTTTATCAATCATAATTATTTGACTTGAATATAGTGTTTGATGATTTTTAGAGCATACTTCAATACTTCAGATGAGTCTCAATGACCCTAGGGATCAAGTAGACCAGATGTTATTATCCCCATCTGCAAATTGATACATAAATAGAGAAATTAAGTAACTTGCCCAAGTTTGGGCCATTGTAAAATCTAGCCTACAATTCAGGCACTTAATTTTATGTGTTTTTTCAGTTTTCTTATGAGAATAAAAATTTACTGAAATGTCTGCTAAATGTCCACCATGCAACATATTCCTTTTGTTGTTGTTCAGTTCTAAATAACTGATTTAACAATTTTTATTTTTAAAATACATGTGTATGTTAATTTAATTTCTGTTACTTTATAATTAGTTATAATTCTCAAGTTTTTACTTTAATCATTGTGAGATAACAGAAAATATATATATTGGTCTCTGCTCCTGGTTTCTGGCACAGAGCTCCTAAAACCTTTGTAATTTTTATAAGTGATAAGAGCTCTGGGAACATCTTTTGTTCTAATATTTTATTTTTGACCCCAGTTCCGGGCACACAGTTCCTAAATCTCTTGGAAATTCCTGGGTGAGAGCAGTGTCTTCTGTTCTAATGAAGTGACTTGATGGGCCCCTGGGTCAGGGCTGGTCACTGGAAAGTCCAAACCATAATTAGAAGCTTGGAATTTTCAGCTCCTGACCTTCTCCAGAGAGAGTGCAGAGGGGCTGGAAATGGAGTTAATGATCGATTATGCCTACATGATGACAGCTCCACAAAAAACCTCAGAAGGGTTCTGAGAGCTTCCAGGTTGGTGAACACATCCACATACCGACAGGGTGACATACCGCAGTTCCACCAGGACAGAAGCCCCGTGCTCGGGACCCTTCCCAGACCTCATTTTATGTATCTCTTTATCTGGCTGTTCATCTGTATCTTTCATCGTATCCTTAACAAACTGGTTAATGTAAGTGTTCCCCTGAGTTCTGTGAGCTGTTCTAGCAAATAATCAAATCCAGTGGGGAGGAGGCCTTGGCAACCCCTGATTTGTAGCCAAGTTGGACAAGAGTTGTGGGTAACCTGGGGCCTGCCACATGCGATTGGCATCTGAAGTGGAGGACAGTCTCATGGGACTGAGCCCTTGACCGGGGATCTGATGCTATCCCCGGGTACATAGTGTCAGAATTGAATTAAATTGTAGGACATCCAGCTGGTACTGCAGAACTGTGTGGGGTGGGACAACCCCCCACATGTCTGGTATCAGTGTTTTGAGTGTGGTAGAAGTGTGAGAGGAAGGGAGACACTTGGAAGAGGTATAGGTTTTGTACTTGTTCATTTATTATTATTATTTACTTAATATTATTATACCTCTCAGTTGTATAATTATGATTTGCCAGTGCAGTATGTCTATGGGTTACTGTCTTCTGGAATATAAGCTCCTCAGGGGTAGTGATCTTTGTCAGAGTTGTTTACTGATATATCGCAACACTTAGAACAGGGCCTGCATAGAGTAAATTCTCAAATATGTGTTGAGTTTATTTTTGATTTAACACAAATGCACAGATATAATTTCATGCCTTTTTAGCGCATTTTATTTTCTTTGCTTGGTTTTTCCCAGTTGTCTTCTCCCTCTTCCTCTCAGAAAGCTCCACCATACAGGTCAGGTAATCACATATATCCTTATGCAGTGTTCCTACTTTACATATACACATGTACACACAGTATACACTCACACACACATGCACACATATAGAGTTTGAAACGTGAATTTCAAAAATACTATAGTGTTGGAACAAACTTTCTTGTACATATTGCTTTAAGACAGGGAACCTATGCGAATCTTCCATTTAGCTACTTCCATGCACAACAGGAGAAAAGACAAAGGCATTCTAAGACTTCTAACAAATCAAATGTTAATTTATATAACATCTAGACTCACATCTGAGCTCTGTTGTCTGTAATATCAATTAGCGTCATAAAACTTTTGAGGCTCAAGCCCATGTTTCACAAAATATACATTAAAAATTTGAAGTCTTAATGTCTCAAAGAGGCACTTCCATAATTACTAAATATGTGACTTAGGAGTCCATTCTTATAAATATTTCCATCACCATTTCTCTTAGCATTTGGCTTCATTATTTAGACGGTGTCTCCTTTTGTACCTACATTGCCAGGTCTTTCCTTACCTGTTCAGCTGGTGAACAGAAGGGCATGAAAACATTCTTTTATATCTATTTTTTAAACAAATAGTAAAAAGTCATTGTTGAAAAATTAAAAACTGTGAATAAGCAAGTGGGAAAAATGCCCCATAATCCCACCCCCAAGCATAATCACTGTTAATCACAATGCATATGTTGTACCCTTTAGCCCTCTCTCCTGCCTTCCTTGTTTTCTCCCAAGCTAATTGCTTTATTTTTACATATTTACAAAAGCATAAAGATAATTCAAAGATGCATAAAATAATCTTTCTTTCCTCTCTTCACACCGTGACTCCTCCAAATATCCCAGTCCACAGAGGCAATCAGCATTAAGTTTGTTTAGCTATATCCAGAATTTTTTTTTATGTATAATACCAACACATACACATTTATTTTTTAAAAATTGGGGTCATATTATAGATACTGTTCTGCAACTTATTTTCCTTCTCTAACAATACATTTCAAGCAACTTTCTATGTCAGTAGTAATAGAGCTATGTTATTTTTTTAATGCCTGCATAGTATCTGATGGTGAGGATGCATCATTTATATAACCAATTTCCTTTGAATGGGTTGATTGTTTACTATTACAAACATAGCTGTACTAAACATGTCTTTGAAGCATTTCTAAGGACCCAATTCTAGAAGGAGAAATGCTGGTATAAAAATCTGCTTACACTGAACATTTTGATGGACACCCCCAGGGCTGGCTTTCAGCCTGTCTGCCACAGTGTGGCAGACCAGTTATTCTCAGCTGGTGCTTTTGACTTGGACTGTGCCATCCCTACTGGAAACGTTTTACAGATCACTCCTGGATACTGAATTGCTGTCTAATGGCCGCACCAATTTACACTCACTGTTTCTCCACCCAAGTGTCCCTTTCCCCTCACTCTGGCCCACACTGCATTATTAGAGGGGAGTTCATCTTTTTCATAATGATTTTAAAGACCATTTTCTAAATATATTTGTTATGCATTGTTGCAAAAGTCTTTCATGATTGATACTCATATATAACAATTTTAATATATTTTGAATACATTTTGATAAATATTAAAGTGTTTAATAAAACATTACATATGTTTAATATTTTAATATAGTTTTAATATAATATATTCAAAATTTTAATGGTCTCTTTTCACACTGAAGATTGTTTATCTCAATGTACTCAATCTGTTAATATTGTCCTGTATATATTCTGAGTTCTGTGTCATACTTAGAATGGCCTTCCCCACACCAAAACTACTGAACCCATCTTCTATATTTTCATTTATTTTTAAGGTTTATTTTACATTTAACTTTTTAGTCCACCTCAAATTTGTTTATATTTAGTAGCTTAATTTTGATATAATTTACCTGCCATACAGTTCACCCTTTTAAAAGTGTACAGGGAAGTGCTTTTTACTATATTCACAGAGTTGTGCAACCACTGCCATGATTTCAGTTCAGAACATTTTCATCTCTCCTAAAGACACTCTATCCCCATTAGCAGTCACTCCCCAATCTCCACCTCCTCTCCGTGCCCCTGGAACCACTAGCCTGCATTCTATCTCTCTAGACCTGCCTATTCCAGACATTTCGTATAATGGATTCATACAGTATGTGGTCTTTTGTGAATGACTTCTTTCATTTAACAGTGTTTTCAAGGTTCACCCTTGTTGTAGCATGTGTTAGAACGTTACTCATTTTTTTTTTTTGCTGAATAATATTCCATTGTATAGACATACCACAACTGGTTGATCCATTCATTACGTGGTAGACATTTGGTTTGTTTTCACTTTTGGCTATTATGAATGATGGTGCTATGTACATTAGCATACAATTTTTGTGTGGAAGTGTTTTAAATTTTCTTGGGTATATACTTAGGAGTTGAATCTCTGGGAAATATGGTAACTCTGTGTTTAACTTTTTGAGAAACTGCCAAATTCTTTTCCACAGTGGCTGCACCATTTTCCATTACCACCATAACATATAAGGGTTCAAATTTCTCCACATCCTTGCCAAAAGTTGTTATTGTCTGTTTTTTTCTTCTTGTTGTTGTTATAGCCATTCTATTAAGTATGAAGAGATGTCTCATTGCGATTTTGATTTCCATGTCCCTAATGACTAATGATACTGAGATATTTTCATGTATGTATTGGCTATTTATATATCTTCTTTGGAGATATGTCTATCTATAGATCCTTTGTCCCATTCTAAACAAGTTGTCTATTATTGGGTTGTAAGTATTCTTCACATATTCTAGATACAAATCCCTTATCAGGTATATGATTTAAATTATTTTCTACCATTCTGTGAGTTGTTTTTTCAAAGAATGAGTTGTGAAATATTCCATCTTCTATTTTTTGGCAAGATTTTGTGGAAGATAGGATTGGTGTTAGTTCTCCTTTGAATGTTTGATAGAATTCATCAGTGAGGGTACCTGGCTTGTGCCTTCCTTTGTGGGAAGTTTTTAAGTTAATCACTAATTGTCAGATTTAGTTTTCTGTGTGATGTTAAGGTGTGATTCTTCCTTAATTTTTTTCTAACTAGATAGTCAGTTGTTCTAACACCATTTACTGAATAATCTATCTGTTGCTTCTAATTACAAATGTCACAAAAACTTCTTCAGACTATTTTGGATCTTGATTGCAACCTTACTCCTGTTGAGACACAAAATAAATTTGCTTTATCAGTGGCAGTAATGCTGCAGCCCTAGAAATTCATTGTTCTGTCAGCATGTGAGGCTGGAAAACAGAAGAGGTTTGGAATGGCTCTTGACTTCCCAGCCTCATCGTGGTTTTTAATAAAACCATGCTTTAAGTTCAGATATATCAGTGTGGTCTGGAATGCACACAGAGCCCATTGATACCTCTAAGCCTTTGCCTCCAGGCTAGGAGCACATCCTTGGATGTTTGCCTCCCACACTGTAGCAGAAGGCCAAGACAGGCTTGAGAACACCACACAGTCTGCTGGATTGGGGCCTGGATCCCTGCCTTCAGTGATTTCCTAGACTTTGGAATCAGCTTGCTATCCTGGGCCTACCCATCTTTCTTGCACCTCTCTGCATCTTCCTTCTTCTCAGACTTTGGACTTGGTTTTTCAAAGCACATTACAGTGTCCACCACTCCCTGCACACCTGAGAGCTCTGAGTCCTGGATTCTGCCTTTTTTTCAGATGCAGAACACTGATTATACTAATCAGCAATTCTCTTCTTCCTCTAATACATGCCTCTGCTTATCTTGAACTCCTCATTCTGACCCTCTCTGCCCTGACTCATCCCACAATTGTGCAAGATTCAGCATGAATATGCTCACTCAGCCATGACACCCAGGAGATATGACCCTTTACTTGATTCTGAACCCTCCCTTCTCCCAATACTATTATGTTTAATAGGTGCCTGTGAATCCATGAGAATAAATGAGGTGGTTGAGAGCAAGACTGGATGTTGGGAAGGGACTAAGACAAGGCCTGTGGAACAGTAACACTCAGAGGCCAGAGGGGAGAAGTAGGCAGTGTGGAAGCAGAGAAAAAGTGCCTGGAGAGGTAGTCAGAAAACCAGGAGAACATGGTGACTCAGCAGTCCAGACAGGAGAATGCCCTGGGCTGGAAGAAGAGGGCAGCAGTACCAGATGCTACTGAAAGAATCCATATAAGATGCAGATTGAAAAGTACCCAATGGATTTGGCAACACAAAGGTCATTGGTGACTTTAGCAAAGTTCCTTGGCGATGATTAGGTGACTCCACTGTTTAAGAACCTCAAGGCTTCCGAGTTCCCTTCAGATAAAGTGACCTCCTCTCCATCATGGCTTCTCACCCCTTCCATGCACTCCGCACAGGCTCCAGCCATGCCGAACTGCTTGTATGGACGGAGGCCACATCCTCTCTCACTCCAGTGCTCTTCTCTCTAAGAAACCCTTTCCTCTTCCTAAACTCCCATATGTCCTTTCCAACTAGCTCAAGTACCATCATCTCCTCCAGGAAGCCTTCCCTGACCCCCACGTCTGGTTGGCTGGTCTTCTTTCTTCCCGAGTTCCATCACATGTTGGGATACATTTTTCTTTGAGGGTCATGTCTTGTCTGCCTTTGTTCCCAGTCCTCTGGTCAGGGCCTGCTCCTCTATGTACCCAAGCTCACAGGGAAGCAAGCCTTGCTGATAGAAGTGGGGGTGCATCCAGCTTCCCTCTGACCAGAAAAGTAAACCCTTGTAGGCCAGATTGGCCAGTGGCGTGGGAGGTGCTGCGTCAGCACTGTGAGCTACAGATGTCTCTTTGCTGTTTGCTGTTTGTAGGTCAGGTTTGCTAAAAGCCCAGGGTGAGGAGTACAATTCCTGGTGACCTGGTGCTTGGGGTCATTAGCATGCAAAATCCCTAGGACCATCCAGGTCAGAGGCTTCTGGCAGGGCTACAGGTACCTCCCCAGCACCGTGGCCTCCCTCTGCATCTCTTATTGTCCCACCTGCCCTCCTCCCCTGGGGAACTTCCCTCTGTTATGCACCTATCTTTCAAGTACCTTATAGCATCTCCCTGCTTCACACTTGCTTCCACACTGAGGAATCTCTGTCAGATTTTCTCTTGCCCACAGGTCTCTGCCTTCTCTGCCAGGACTTACTCTGTGAAAACGTAACTCAGTTTGGCCCTTTGGGTTGGGTTATTAACTCCCCAAGGGTAAGGGGCATGCTCTTCCTCCTTGTATTTGCTGAGCCCAAGCCTTGCTAAACTGTCCCTGCTGACTGATTGTTGGGAAATGGACTTTTGTATCCTCACCGATCAAGGAGACAGGCATTAGAGGGCCAGAAACTTTCCAACTACTCTGTGCATGGCTTTTAGGTGTGGAGGTAGACTTATGCAAGATTTACCCCGTGGGATTGTAGAAAATCTTTTAGACATTGAAAAACTCCGTTTTGAAGCTCCATTTTCCTTCTAAGTAATAAACTCTTGAACAGGTCAAGACACTGTTATTTTTACAAGTAATTGCTCATTGTATCAACAGGGAGACAGGCACCCCAACAGAGACCATAAAGAAAAAGTTGTCAATATGATAGAACTTCGTGGAGATCAGGTAGTTAATTAATGCATGCCGGGACTAGTTTCACTTAATAGCACCAATAAATTAGTTGAACAAAGTGTTAACAAAACAGTTCAGCCTGTTAGTGCCAGTCAGTAATTCTCTTTCTTCTTTTCCTCCTTTATCCAAGTCATGTGATTGTCCCCCACCCCCACCACCCTTGCTCCTTCTCATAGAAACTCCTTGCTTGCCTGTGAGGCAGGGCAGTTTTTTCTAGTAGCTGCGGGGAATCTGTGTTCTCCAAATTGCAATTCTGAGACCACAAATAAAGGCCTTTGTTTCTTTTTTTAGTTTTGCCTGCTTTTTCTCCATGGATAACCCTTTACACGGGGCTCCCTTAAAATCTCCTCAGGACTTGGCTGTCTTCTTACCTGAAGGCAAGGCTCCTCAGGAAGGTCAGACCCCTGACCACCTTTAAACCACACCTTGCCCCTGTGAGAAAACCCTTCCTGTGGTTAAAGGTCAGATTAACTCTTGTTAGAAAACAAAATTCAACCCAGTAAATTTGAAGATAAGACTGGTTTTATTAAATGATTCATGAACCAGGGAGCACCTCATCTAGCAAGGATAGAAATGGTCAGGGGAGTTGTAACAGGGAAGGTTTTTATAGGAAGGGAGGTGGGGCAGGAAGTTATTAGCAAAAGAAAAGAAGGGATTGTTTCAGGTCAGGACATCTTTTTTTGAGGAGGGAAAGATCAGACAGGTTTTTATCATGCAGATTACCTCACGGTGCTGATCAATATATTTCAGCTGTTAAAAGGTCACATTCCCTGAATAGGTTGTAATTAAAAGTCTTGGTTTACTGTTATCGAGAGCAAATGACTCCATTTAGGGCTTGTTGTTTCTTTGTTAACACTTTGCTTTTAAAACACGTCATATCATAATATTATTTTATTCCTGATAATAAAACTAGGCCTACTTACGCTATACAATTTAGCAAATACAGAAAATGGCAAAAAAGATTTAAAAAACACCACAATCCCCCCTTCCACAGACAGCCGCAGTTGATATTTTGGTGTATTTTTGTATGAAAATGTGAGATATGAAAAGAATTTATCAAGGATGTATATGTAATATGGAAGTTAAAATATAAATGTAACAAGTGAGGTCACAAATGTACTTCTGTACTGTAAGATGCATGCAAGACAGTGGTCCTGTAAGAGGACAGTGGCAGGAATGGGATCTCGTCCTGGTCTAGTATGCCAGACTTTCATCCCCCTCCCTGTGGGAATTACAAATGGGTCAATATATAGGGCTATGGGAGGTACATGCACTGGCCATAAAGATAAAACAAAACTTCCCTGTAAGATGCTTTTACCTCCCGGATGTTTTGGGAACACTGTGATCTTTGGTGGCCACTCTGCTGTTACTCCAGGAATATACAGAAGGTCAGCTTCCAGGCCTTTTCCCCAACGTGCCAGAAGGGCCAGCCGTCACTGGTCCATGTGTCGAAATATCCAGGGCCACGTCCACTCAATAGTGTCTCCAGGGTTTAATGCACTTGGTTCTGGCAGCAGTATGTTGCTCTGCTGGCCATATCCTGGCTTCAATTAACTCCTCTTTGGTTTGCACAGACAGTTGTATAGGAGAGGCAGCAATGTGTGTTAGCATATCCACAGGGCTCAGGGCTCCTTTTCAGGGCTTCTCTTATGGATGGCCATAGAACCATCCATAAGCAAATTGACCAGCTCCCTAGACTACTGATGTCCGACTTCAGGCCAGATTTCAACAAACCACTGCACCTCTCTGTCATGCCTGCCCTGGTAGGTTATATGGTACATGAAACTTCCACTTTATTCCTAATTGCTGCACCCATTCTTGTAACACATATCCAGTAAAGTGGGTGCCTTGATTGCTCTCAATCACCTGCAGCCGGCCATAGGCTGCAAAGAGATGCTCTAGGCCCTTCTTGGTGGTTTGCTGATCTGCACTATGTGCAGGAAAAGCAACCAATAGTCCAGTAGCCATGTCCACACAAGTCATGGCATACCGATATCCTTCTGATATGGGCAGATATCCAATATGGTCTATCTGCCACCTGACAAGGAGTATTGGCCCCTTTACTATTTATGTTGCTGTGGGACTCAGTGCATGTTTCTCTTAGAGCACACAAGGCACTCCTGGGCTCTGCTGACTTCTTCAAACATCAATGGCAAGCCCCACTGACGGGCTACAGCCCACATTGTCTTTTGCCCCACATGCAACAAACGTTGACGTAGCCATTGGGCCACATCAGAGGCAGGCTTTCCTTCTAGCCAACGCACCTGGGCCAATGTGTCTGCTTCATCATTCCCTGGGGATGCCAGAGGCAAATGACCAGTCACATGAAATACGGTAACGGTCTTAGTCTGACCAGAGGCCCATAGGTCTTGCCACAACTCTTGCCCCCAAAGGGGCTGGTCACCAGCCATCCAGTTGGCATGGTACCATGTTGGTAGCCACAGAGTCAAGCCCCAATAGACAGCCCAGCTGTCAGTGCAGACAACTATAGGGGAGGGCTCCTGGGTGATCATGAGCCATACTGCCCATAACTCAGTTCATTGGCTGCTCTTCCCCTCTCCATCCTCCATCCATATTGTCTCAGTCTTAGGTTGGAAAGTCACAGCCCTCCACTTCAGGGGCTGCCCACGACTGGAGCTGCCTGTATACCAACGATATTCAGGTATAGGGGCTTTTCCCTCCTGATAAGGACTCTCAGCTACCAGTGGCTAAAAAGAAAGTTCTTTCTGCTTTCCACTGGTATAGGTCACTGGCCCCAATAAGCGTTGGAGTTCTCCACTTAAGGGGCTAGTAGAGAGGGTGCTACACTGCTGTAAATATGTGCCTCATTTGGCCAGTGTAAGCATCTCTGCCATGCCACTCTGTGGCTTTGGGTACAGTCTCGCACCCACCCCGCAATGGGATATGTTGTTATTACCTTAGTTGAAGCTGTTCCAGTGATGGGCTCTGTAGCCAGCAAGGCATGGTACACAGCAGCCAGCTGCTTCTCTATCAAGGTGTACTGGACCTCTGCTCCTTTCCATAGTTGTGACCAGAATCCAATAGGTTGGCGTGCCTGTTCAAGCCACTGCCAAAGGCCCCATCCATAACCATCTTTGGTTATATAAACATCTAGTTCACAGGGCCTTGATGGGTCCATTACACTCAAGGCATATACAACCTTAGCAGTAAAAGCAGCTGCACACGTTTCATCCCAGCCCAACCTGATGCCCTTTTGTACCAACTGGTATTAGGGCTTCAGAACTCATGCCAAGTGCGGGATAAACACTCTCCAGTAGCCCAAAAGACCCAAAAAATCTTTTAATACTGCCACAGTGGTAGGGGTAGACAAAGCATGGACTTTGTCTATGACTGCTTCAGGAATAACTTTAGTTTTACCCGACCAGACAGCCCCCAAGAATTTTACAGACAAACCAGGTCCTTGAACCTTGGTGCTGTTCACAGCCCATCCTTTCTCCTGTAGATGTTGCAGCAGTCTAGGAACTGCCCCTTCTAAATCTTTAAGAGAATCAGACATGAGCATAATATCATCACTGTAGTGATACAGCCGCACTGTTTGTGCTTTCTTCCATGTGGCCAAGTCCTGGGCTACAAGTCCGTGATAGGCAAATGGTGGGACTGTGGAGGTATCCCTGTAGAAGGACAGTGAGTGTCCACTGCCGGCCTTCCCACATGAAGGTAAACAGTTCCTGACCTTCCTGTGCTATGTCAATAGAGAAGAAAGTATTAGCAGGGTCTACAACATAATATGTCCCTTGTTCGTGACTGACTGTGTCCATAGGGCTGCAGAAGAGGGGATGGCAGCATGCAAATAGGGTGTGACTTATTCAATTCCCTGTAGTTTACAATCATACACCAGGAGCCGTCTGGCTTTTTCACTGGCCACACTGGGGAATTAAAAGGACTATGAGTGGGTTTTATGATGCCCACCTTCTCCAACTCCTGTAGAGTTTCTCCAATTTCCTTGTTGCCCCCAGGCAATTTATACTGCTTAGTATTTGTCACTTGCTGAGGTACAGGCAGAGCTACAGATAGGTGTTTAGCATGTCCCCTCAGAACTGCCTTTACCACATGTACCCTCAGTCTGAACTCACCTGCAGTGGTCTTTAACCAAAGGCCCTGTAGGATATATACTCCCAAAATATATTCAGGGATGGGAGAAATGTACATAGGATACTCCTTTGGGTGTAAACACCCTATCCCCAATGGGATTTGGGCTTTCTTCACTCTAATTGCCTTACCCCCATAGCCATCCATCACAGCAGGGGTCCCAGGAAAATGCCCAGGGTTGCCATAAATCAGAGAACACTCAGCTCTTGTGTCCAACAGCACCAGGACACGTTCTGCATTCACAGGGGACCAATGAATTGCTAATTCTACATGTGGCCTTTGGTTCCCAACATGTTCCCCAAGGTGGGGGCTTTGACCCTCCCCTCAATTGAACTGCGATGCCCAATTGTTGTTCTGTGGGGGTGAGGGCCCAGGCAGAGCCTGAGTACTGTCCCCCAGGAAGTCCTTCATGGACACAGGCCAGACATGGGGCTTTACCTCCATCTTCTGTGTCCTGGACCTCAGCGACTGGAACTGCTGCTTTGGCTTTAATTGATGCCACAGTTCTAACAAGATCTTATTGGGCTGCCCATCAAGCTTTTCTCTCACTACCCCTGCTTTTATCAAATCAACCCATATCTGGGTCCTCGAGACCTTCACGGGCCTTTTGCACCTCTCCTGTCAGTCGTGGCCCGTACTTCCTTCCGTGCCCTTATTGTTTCAACCTCCCGAAGATCTGCTAAAGTAGGAGTAGCCTCACTATGGGTTGCCCTGTATGTGGGGGACAAGAATAGTCACCAGGGACCCAAAAAGAGATGGGGGAGCTGTATGGAGCAGCAGATTTCTCATTCCTATGATGAACAACTCACTGGGGCCCTAGGGGTCCATATTATAGGTGATATTTTCATGCCCAGCTCCCGTAACACCTGCTGGGTACGTAACGCTCTGCATACGTTTCCCAGCTAGTGGGTAAGTGTGGTAAATCACCCTGATTAGGTCAAACTGCCCTGACGGCTGCTGTCAGCCAATTCAGAAGCACCCGATTCCATAAGGTGTGATGGGCATTTTGCAACCACTGCTGGAGAGAAGGGTGAGTCATCAGGAAAGCCAGTCTACCCATTTTGGAACCCAATATAACAATGTTTTCCACCCCCATATCCCAGAAACACAGGAACCATGTAGGCAGAGGTTCTGAAGGCTTCTGCCAATACCAGACGCTCATGTCCACCAGCTCATCTTGGGTATATGGGCATAGCAGGGAGTGCTCCACAACCTGGGGAGGGGGCAGCTCCTCCCCCTGAGGAGCTCACGGTTGTTGTGTTTTTACTTTCTTAATTACAACCAGGGGCCTTTAATACAGGAGAGGCTGGTGCCTTGGGTAGGGGCCTTGGCAACACACCCCCTCATTCTCTCCCAACATCTCCTCTACTGTCTGAAGCGGGCTGAAGGCACTGCTCTTTCCTCCCCTCCCACACAACCCTTTGCAACAGCGGACTCTTGTGCTGCCTCCCCCTCGCTGCTGCTGAGGAATTTTCCAGAGCACGACCCATCCTCTCAATAACTGTCTCTCTTGCTGAAGGGCATCCCTTAGGTCATTGCCTAGCTCCTCCAAGCCATGCTGAAGTGCGTCTCTATCCTGCCAAAGTCTCTCTCTCACTTAGATAACCTCTCTCTCTCCTCTATAACCCGTCTCTCGATAACATTTTCCACTATCTCGAGGAAAAGAGATCCTACAATCCCAGCTGCCACACAGCCACTCAGGGCATCTAAGCAGTCTTCTATCTCTATTAAGGATGTCCTCTATCCCTTATTGAGGATGAGGGGTGGGGCCGAGGGCTGATCTGTTGCTGAAGCCCCCGCCTGAGGAACCAGCCTCTCCTGTATTAAAGGCCCGCCTGGTTGTAATTTTCTTAGAATTAGTTAATTCTAAGAAATTAATTTCTGGGTTTTATGATGGTAACATTTAAAGTTTTCCTGATGATAATACCAAGTTGATTTCCACAATGCTTATACTGCATGATAATATATACCCAGTTTTACTCAAGTTTTGTTGGCATTGAATATATCTTCTTTTTTATATTGACTAATTTCCAGTCAAAAAAGTTATATTTCATTTTAATTTGCATATCTCTGATTTTTAAAGAAGTTACCAAAATCATCACAAGTATTGTTCATTTGTTTTTTTCCCCCCTGTAATATGTCAATTTATATATTTGCCCAATTTTTTAGGGATTTTTTTTCCTTATCGAACCACATGAGCTCTTTATACTTAATATTTAAATCTTTAGGTGTTACCCTTTTTTTATGGTTGTGACTCATATTTTGTCCAGATTGTTATTAAACCTTTAATTATGGCTTAAAAAATATCTGGGGGATAAAAAGTTCGTTTTGTTCTTACATCTCTCAGAATTTTTTTTTTTTTTTTTGGTGTGTGTTTCACAGCTTTTGTGCTTAGAGAGTTGTTCTAAATGCGCAGAAAGTTTTTTGTGGCCCCAGTTTTCACATTTAATTCTTAAATTGATCTTGGTATTTAGTGTAAGGTTGACACCTCAGTTGATTTTTTTTCCCCAAATGATTGTTTCCAAAGATACTTAGTAAATAATTAATGCCTTTCTGAGTATTTCATTATCCTTTATAAAGTACTTAAGTGTATTACGGTTTATTCTTGGACTTATTGATTCGCAGTTTGTTATGGCATTAGTAGTATACTGTTTTGATTATAAACAGTATTGTAAAGGCATTATAATACTTTTAATATTTGTATTTTCAAGTTCCTCCTTATCTTAAAAAAATTTTTTTTTAGTGAGTCTCCATTTCCCAAAATTTTAATGAGAAACTGTAGGGAGCAAGGGCAGGTCACTCTCAAGATGTGTCATTGTGACATGCAGATTATATTGAGCTGAAAATCATCAAGGCCCAAAGGACTCAGGAAGATACTCTGACCACCTCCTGCCACCCCCTGAAAACTGCATAAAAAGAACTTAGATGGAGGAACTACTCCAGGAGGAGAGCCATCACTATAGATAGCCACATTATAATGTGAAGTAGAAGTGATAGGAAGGAATATGACAAAGTTAAAATTTCTCTCTGTGCCCCATTGCCTCTGTGTGGCCCACAGAGTATTTTGTTTTACCAGACATGAACTCTTTTCCTATTCCTGTGAATTACTTTCCTTTTCCTTTGAAGCCTCAACCCACTTCTCCTTGGTTCGGAATGACATATATACCTCCTTCTTCCTGACTGTCTTTGGAACGCATGTCAGTGACTTCCCTGTATACACATAATTAAACTGTTTTTTTTTTTCTCTCCTGTTAACCTGTCTCATGTCAATTTGATTCCTACACCAACTAGAAAAACCTGGAGAGGGTGAGGAAATTTCTTCCTCCACCAAAATACCAAGGAGGTAATTCAATTCAATTAATTTAACACATACTTTAGAACATGTTTGGACTCAATGACACTTTTCATTCGCACTGCACTTTGCATATTACGGCTCACCACCAACATCAGTGACTTTATTCATACTGTTTTAAAGACAAGGAAACAAAGGTGAAATAATGTTAGGCTCTACGTCCAGGAATGTCCCCTTGAGCTAGTGGAGACAGGATGGTTTGGGTGGGTGGGAGACAGGTGTGGCTTTGGTAGCAGGAGGGAGCTGTGAGCCTGGATACACCCTCGTGGATTTCCTGAGTCAAATCCTTAACTGGGTCAGGTACTGAATTTTCTGTTTTTACAGAGAGGTTTGGATACAACTCCCAAACATATTTGCCAAACTTGGGGAACAAAAATCAGAAGATTTCACATAAAAATCCAGATTTCCAACTTTTCTTGTAAAAACCAGAGGTTGTAGGAGTTCCCACCTGGTAGAAATCAATAGAAGCTGTTCTTTTAGATGAGTCATGTATTTCCTGGCCCACTTTACTTACTTAATTTTTGCCTGGTCTTGTAAGCATCTGAAGGGACAATCCCAGAAGCCTGGATACCAGGAACAGAGCTTGTTAGGCTTAAAGGCATATATGAGCAGGATGAAAGGAGGGGGTGGGGCCCACAAAGAACTCAAGGAGTTGATCAGATAAAGCCAGAGACCCAGAAAGGACTCAACCCCTTTGTAATGCAAGAGTTCATTCCACATGCTCTGAATCTGGGGTGACCTTGAGACTTGGTCTAGCTAAGCAGGTGAGATAGGGCAGACACAAGGGACAAACATCGTGATTCATTTTCCCCCAAAATGCTGGGATGGGCATAATAAGAAAAGAAGAGACTTATCTTAAGGCTGAGACACCACTTCCTGAAACAGCCCACCAGAGAAACAAAGAGGTTTTCTGATCCCCCAACCCGGCCCTAGCAATAAGTTCTAGGCAACCAGGTGGACTTTCCTCCTTTCCAGTGCTTATAATCCCTGGACACTGAAACCCGAGCAGCTTCCTTCTTTGGAGCCCCTCCTAATTAGTAGGAGCTATTTTTCACTCTTCATTAAAGGCTTTGCTTGTTGCTCTATACTTGTCGGTTGGCTTCATTCTTTGTTGCCGCCAAGACACAATCCTGGAAAAAACAGCATCTCAGCCAGTAACAAGGTATACTTCAGTCTCCATTTCACTGACTCCATCAGTTTGAACAAGGGAACATGCATCTGATTAGAAGTGCTTTGTGAGGCTGTTACATCTCCTGCCGCTCCTTCCCTGGGAGGTGCTCCTGTGGCCTTCCAGCACACCACCCCTGGCCTTTGCTGGGCTCTCTGCTAGACAACAGGCAAGCTTGCATTTCCCAGGCTCAGTGGGTGTGGGCTCAGGAAACACCCACATTCAAAGTCGGGGCTTTCTCTAGAGGAAAACAGTGGGGCTTTCCCATGATGTCCCTTAGGACTTTGGATATTTTCACAAAGGCAAGTGTTTACTCGTCACGAGGGGAAGGGGTTTGAGCATGGCAGCTGTCCCTGAACCTTAAACTCTTGGGATTCCCTAGTATAAAAGTGCTCCCATTGATATTGTGGAAGTAAACCAAGACTGCCCAAATGAGACCAAGCAAAGGCTATAGATTCGGAACTTGCCATAGAAGGTGTAAGTCCGGGGAGAGGAAATCCAGGGGCAAAATAGCGCTAAAAACTGAAATCAGTCAAAGGGTGAATTAAAGTTTAAAATCCATTTATTGCTTACAAACTGCAGTCCAGGGCCATCTTTCTCCTCTGCTCCAGAAGAAGCAAGCAAGCCAGCAAGCCAGCCCCTCCTTTTAAACTCTCAGGTTCAGACCCTCGGTTGCACAGGTAATTACCCATTGTATGGAGATGAACTTCTCTCCACCCCTGAGGATATACAAATGCACTAAAGCGAGATACTCTGGAAATGTTACAGTTTTACCCACAGAAGGGAATCAGCCACCGTCATGACCCCTAGGAACACAGACAATGTTGTCACTCTCCCTAGATCAATTGAAGATCTTAGAAGCTAAAAGGCTTTTTAGCAGTTACTGAGGTCAATCCACTCATCACTGTACAGATGAGGAACCTTGAGGACACAGCAAGGCACAAGCCGGCTCTCCATAGACCTTGGCTTTCTAAGCACAAGGCTTTTCCTTGTACTACTATTGTAAAAAACTAGAAATAACACACATATCCATCAGTAGGGGGCTGGTTGAATAAACTATGGCAATTGTACACTACAGTGTGCCGATGATGACTGATGAATATAATCCTTGGAGTATCTCCAATATATATTATTAAGTGGACAAAGTAAGGTAAAATAGATAAATAAAATGTGGTATATCCATATAATGTAATGTTATTCAGCAAGAAAAAGAAATGAACTACTGATATATGCTACAACATGGATAATTCTTGAAAACGTTAGGCTAGGTGAAAGAGGCCTAGCACAAAAGGTGACACATTGTATGATTTCATTTATATGAAATATCACAACGGGCAATTCCACAGAGAAAGTAGATTAGTGGTTGCCCAGGGCTGAGGCTGGGGAGTTGGGGAGTGACTGTTAATGGGTATGTGGCTTCTTCCCTGAGTAATGAAAATGTTCTAAAATTGATTGTGGTTGCATGCCTTTCTGAACGTACTAAAAAATGTGAATTGTATACTTTAAATGTGTATTAATTGTGAGTTATATCTTCATAAAGCTAACACATTAAAAAATTGAATTAAAAAAAAGCAAGGTAGAGAAGTGTATACTATGCTACTATTTTCCTAAAAGCAGCCTAAAACTATAATTTAAAAAATCACAGTGGATGGACAGACCATAAATTAAAAATAAATTGTTATCTACAGGGTGAGAAAGGGGATAGGATTGAAGGGTCAGAGATTAGAAACTAGAATTCTGAACAGACTCTGATTGTAGATTTGGCTTTGGAACCATGAAAATGTTTGTATAAAACAAATTTAAAAAAAATCCAAAACGATTAAGAGCAGCATTTACTGTTTTTCAAGCTACAGTTCTTCATAACTATATAAAGAACTCTTCCTAGTAACTTTAAAACAGAGTTATATGATTGTACATCCCCAAAGACAAAAAGAATTACAAAAATATCCCAAACTGTTCTTGGTAATCATGTCATTAGAAACAGCATTGGCATTCTTATCTCCAGGATTTGGATATATATTGCATAAAAAAGTAAATGAATGTGTTTTGAGACTTGAGATTTTTAGCATAGGAGAAGGGAGGTGGTGATGGAGATCAATAAGGTTAAATGAGAACCTTGTAATCCTGTGTCGGAACTGAAAGTATCAGTGTGAACTCATAATATGTTTTATTTATCTATATCTATCAATCTCTATATCTAAGAATCATCTCTATGTGTCTATCATCCTATCTCTATCTATCTCTGTATCTACCATCTACCTATCTATATCTATTTAATCTGCCTATCTGTCTATGATATTGTGACTTACAATGGTAAAAAGAAAACTACAGGCCCAAAATGGGGTCACCTCCGATAGGCCACATCACCAAACCAGGGCTTAATACCTAACCTAACTGCAGTCTCAGCCTCCAGAAATATAGTTTTAACCAGTCAGGAATTTTCTGGTCAGTACTAATAGGGTGATCTGCCACATGGGTCCCCTCCATCCTCCAAAGGGAGATGAAGTAATCCACCTAATTAGACCCTTTCATATCCAAAGGAAGGTGACCTCACCTGAAATAATCCTTTTTTCTGTGTGCGATTTCCTTGTCCTGCCTTTAAAAACCTTTTCCTTTTGTAGCTTCAGGAGGAGGGCTTCCCTGTCTGGGGCATGGTTTGCATGAATTCAGTGAGACCAAAGGAAGACAAGGGCGAGAAGTTGTGAATTAAAGGGCTTATTCTCATGGCTCAGCCTCTCCTGGGTCCCCTGGTAGGCACACCCTCTCACTTGTCTCTCAAGCTCTCCAGGGTCCCAGGCTCTTTCTCCCTCTGTTGGGGGATTGAGTTTGTTCTCCTCAGTTCTTGCCACCACCACAAAAATTGAAGGGCAGAGACACAGAAGTGAAGCAGAGTTAAGGTTTTATTTGAATACACTCCAAGGGAGGAACAGGCTAGAGTCAAGGCAGAGAAAGCAGATTTATCTGAATAAAGCAGAGGAAGGAAAATCAGAGGGAGGACAGGGAAGCTCATTGAACTCCTGCTTGGCATAGGGCATGATTCCCTTGCCAAGTCCTAAATGTCACCTGGTGTCCAGTGTCTGCTTGAATCTGCACAGCGTGGGAACTAATTTCCCACTCAGGATTTGGGGGAGCTGCCGAGCACTGGATGGAGTTAGTTTATGTTCTGAGAACTTCCTAGAGGCAAATAAAAGAGATTTTCAGGCAGGCCACTAACGAGCATGATCTTTTTTTTTTTTTTTTTAGATTTATTTATCTATTTATTTA
>JAQQAC010003584.1:6358729-6416726 GCA_029783875.1 Phataginus tricuspis | reverse complement strand
TCCCCAGTCCCTTTCCCTTTGGTAACTATTAGTCCGTTCTTGGGTTCTGTGAGTCTGCTGCTGTTTTGTTCCTTCAGTTTTTTTCTTTGTTCTTATACTCCACATATGAGTGAGATCATTTGATACTTGTCTTTTTCAGCTTGGCTTATTTCGCTGAGCATAATACCCTCTAGCTCCATCCATGTTGTTGCAAATGGTAGGATTTGTTTTTTTCTTATGGCTGAATAATATTCCATTGTGTATATGTACCACATCTTCTTAATCCATTCATCTACTGATGGACACTTAGGTTGCTTCCATTTCTTGACTATTGTAAATAGTGCTGCAATAAACATAGGGGTGCATATGTCTTTTTGAAACTGGGCTGCTGCGTTCTTAGGGTAAATTCCTAGGAGTGGGATTTGTGGGTCAAATGGTATTTTTATTTTGAGTTTTTGGAGGAACCTCCATACTGCTTTCCACAATGGCCGAACAAATCTGCATTCCCACCAGCAGTGCAGGAGGGTTCCCTTTTCTCCAAATCCTCGCCAACATTTGTTGTTGTTTGTGTTTTGGATGTTGGCCATCCTCACTGGTGTGAGATGATATCTCATTGTGGTTTTAATCTGCATTTCTCTGATGATTAGCGATGTGGAGCATCTTTTCATGTGCCTGTTGGCCATCTGAATTTCTTCTTTAGAGAAGTGTCTATTCATGTCCTCTGCCCATTTCTTATTTGGATTATTTGCTTTTTGTTTGTTAAGGTGTGTGAGTTCTTTGTATATTTTGGATGTCAACCCCTTATCAGATACATCATTTATGAATATATTTTCCCATATTGTAGGATGTCTTTTTGTTCTACTGATGGTGTCCTTTGCTGTACAGAAGCTTTTCAACTTGATAGCTTTATTCATTTCTGCTTTTGTTTCCCTTGCCCGGGGGGATATGTTCATGAAGAAGTCGCTCATGTTTATGTCCAAGAGATTTTTGCCTATGTTTTTTTCTAAGAGTTTTATGGTTTCATGACTTACATTCAGGTCTTTGATCCACCTTGAGTTTACCTTTGTGTATGGGGTTACACAGTAGTCCAGTTTCATCCTCTTACATGTAGCTGTCCCGTTTTTCCAACACCAGCTGCTGAAGAGGCTGTCATCTCCCCATTGTATATCCAAGGCTCCTTTATCAAATATTAATTGACTGTAGGTGTTTGGGTTAATGTTTGGATTTTCTATTCTGTTCCACTGGTCTGTGGGTCTGTTTTTGTGCCAGTACCAAATTGTCTTGATTACTGTGGCTTTGTAGTAGAGCTTGAAGTCAGGGAGCGTAATTCCCCCTATTTTATTCCTCCTTCTCAGGATTGCTTTGGCTATTCAGGGTCTTTTCTGGTTCCATATGAATTTTAGAATTATTTATTCCAGTTCATTGAAGAAAGCTGTTGGTAGTTTGATAGGGATTGCATTGAATCTGTAGATTGCTTTAAGGTAGTATAGCCATTTTGACAATATTTATTCTTCCTAGCCAATAGCATGGGATGCATTTCCATTTGTTAGTGTTTTCCTTAATTTCTCCTAGGAGAGTCTTGTAGTTTTCAGAGTACAGGTCTTTCACTTCCTTCATTAGGTTTATTCCTAGGTATTTTATTCTTTTTGATGCAATTGTGAATTGTTTTTCTGATTTCTCTTTCTGTTAGTTCATCATTAGTGTATAGGAAAGCAACAGATTTCTGTGTGTTAATTTTATATCCTGCAACTTTTCTGAATTCAGATATTAGTTCTAGTAGTTTTGGAGTGGAGTCTTTAGGGTTTTTTATGTACAGTATCATGTCATCTGCAAATAGTGACAATTTGACTTCTTCTTTACCAATCTGGATGCCTTGTATGTCTTTGCTTTGTCTGATTGCCGTGGCTAGGACCTCCAGTACTATGTTGAATAACAGTGGAGACAGTGGGCATCCCTGTCTTGTTCCCGATCTTAGATGAAAAGCTTTCAGCTTCTCGCTATTAAGTATGATGTTAGCTGTGGGTTTGTCATATATAGCCTTTATGATGTTGAGGTACTTGCTGTCTATACCCATTCTGTTGAGAGTTTTAATCATGAATGGATGCTGAATTTTGTCAAATGCTTTTTCAGCATCTATGGAGATGATCGTGTGGTTTTTGTTCTTCTTTTTGTTGATGTGGTGGATGATGTTGATGGATTTTCGAATGTTGTACCATTCTTGCATCCTTGAGATGAATCCCACTTGATCATGGTGTATGATCCTCTTGATGTACTTTTTGAATTCGGTTTGCTAGTATTTTGTTGAGTATTTTTGCATCTACGTTCATCAGGAATATTGGTCTGTAATTTTCTTTTTTGGTGAGGTCTTTGCCCGGTTTTGGTATTAGAGTGATGCTGGCTTCATAGAATGAGTTTGGACATATTCTCTCCTCTTGTATTTTTTGGAAACCTTTAAGGAGAATGGGTGTTATTTCTTCTCTATATGTCTGGTAGAATTCAGAGGTGAATCCATCTGGTCCGGGGGTTTTGTTTTTGGGTAGTTTTTTGATTACCTTCAATTTCGTTGCTGGTGATTGGTCTGTTTAGTTTTTCTGTTTCTTGTTTGGTCAGTCTTGGAAGGTTGTATTTTTCAAAGAAGTTGTCCATTTCTTCTAGGTTTTCCATCTTGTTAGCAGATAGATTCTCATAATATTCTCTTATAATTCTTTGTATTTCTGTGGGGTCCGTCGTTATTTTTCCTTTCTCATTTGTGATTCTGTTTATGTGTGTAGATTCTCTTTTTCTCTTAATGAGTCTGGCTAGGGGTTTATCTATTTTGTTTATTTTTTCAAAGAACCAGCTCTTGGTTTCATTGATTTTTTTCTATTGTTTTATTCTCAATTTTATTTATTTCTTCTCTGATCTTTATTATGTCTCTCCTTCTGGTGACTTTGGGCCTCCTTTGTTCTTCTTTTTCCAATTTCAATAATTGTGTCTTTAGACTGTTCATTTGGGAATGTTCTTCCTTCTTTAAATAGGCCTGTATTGCAATATACTTTCCTCTTAGAACTGCCTTCGCTGCGTCCCACAGAAGTTGTGGTTTGTGTTGTTGTTGTCATTAGTCTCCATATATTCTTTGATTTCTGTTTTGATTTGGTCGTTAATCCATTGATTCATTAGGAGAATGTTGTTAAGTCTCCATGTATTTGTGAGCCTTTTTGATTTCTTTCTAAAATTTATTTCTAGTTTTATACCTTTGTGATCTGAGGAGTTGGTTGGTCGGATTTCAATATTTTTGAGATTACTGAGGTTCTTTTTGTGGCCTAGTATGTGGTCTATTCTGGAAAATGTTCCATGTGCACTTGAGAAGAATGTGTATCCTGATGCTTTTGGGTGCAGAGTTCTCTAGATATCTGTTAGGTCCATCTGTTCTAGTGTGTTGTTCAGTGCCTCTGTGTCTTTACTTATCCTCTGCCTGGTTGATCTATCCTTTGGAGTGAGTGGTGTGTTAAAGTCTCCTAAAATAATTGCATTGCTGTCTATTTCCTCCTTCAATTCTGTTAGTATTTGTTTCACATATGGTGTTGCTCCTGTGTTGGGTGCATATATATTTATAATGGTTATATCTTCTTGTTGGAGTGGTACATATACACAAGGGAATATTATTCAGCCATAAGAAGAAAACAAATCCTACCATTTGCATCAACATGGATGGAGCTAGAGGGTATTATGCTCAGTGAAATAAGCCAGGCAGAAAAAGACAAGTATCAAATGACTTCACTCATCTGTGGAGTATAAAAACAAAGAAAAAACTGAAGGAACAAAACAGCAGCAGACTCTCAGATCCCAAGAATGGGCTAACAGTTACCAAAGGGAAAGGGACTGGGGAGGATGGGTTGGAAGGGAGGGATAAGGGGGGAAAAGAGGCATTACAATTAGCACACATAATGTGGGGCAAGGGCATGGGGAAAGCAGTATAACACAGAGAAGACAAGTAGTTTTTCTATAACATCTTACTATGCTGATGGACAGTGACTGTAAATAGAGTATTTGGTGGGTACTTGATAATGGGGGGAGTCTGGTAGCCATAATACTGCTTATGTAATTAATCGTACATTGATGATACCAAAAGAAAAAAGAAAAAGAAAAGAAAGATCTTTTGGAAAGCTGTGGCTTCAGAGTCCCCAGTGAATTATTACTCTTGGAACTGGACATGTCCCTTGAGGAGACATGGAAGCAAGCTGGACCCATAAAATTGTTACTAGAGGTATTGATTCCTAAATGAGATGTGAGGTTTTTATTCATTGTTTATCTGAAATTCAAGTTTAGCTGGACATCCTGTTATTGCTCTGGCAACCATATTGGGGGGGGTGTTGGCTCACAAACTGGCCCCCATACACGGAAGGAAGGAGAGACCAAATAAAGAGACAGACCACTGCAGATTGATACGTGGGAGGTTTAATAAGTACGAGAACTAATTTATGAGGCTTGTCTTGGGCAGCTGCAAGACAAGTAGATTTCCACACCTGCCTGCCAAATCTTAAAAGTTATATAGAGGCCTTAACTTGGTACAGTCATGTATACCATCCATATGGGCTCGACAACACCTTATTCTCAAGGCTATGTTCTTGGGATAACTCCCACTGGGGGAACAGTAGGAGGAATGTACATTCCAAGTACAAGGAAGGGGGTGAGGATCCTCGGATTGCTTGAGTCCAGCTCATGGGTCAGCGTCCTCTCAATGACCTCCTCCAAAGGTGCTGTGTGTGTGGGGTGCCTAGAGAAATGCCTGCCATTGGTGTGCTGTGTTTCTTGTTCTTGTATCGTTTTTCTAATGAAGCCAATGTCAAGTATGGCCAAATGTTTACTAGAGCCTGAAAAGAATGCCTAAGTGATCACTGTAACCTAGAAACAGTGGCCAGCTCAAGAGCAATAGCATCTCGAGAACCTAGATTGTGGTCTCTAAATACTATTTATTTAAAGGAAATGCCAGCCAAAGCAATCTTGAGAAAGAAAAATGAAGCTGGAGGTATCACACTCCCTGATTTCAAGTATACTGAAAACCTACATAATCAAAACAGTATGGTGCTGACATTAAAGTAGACACATAGATCAATGGGACAGAATAAGGAGCCCAGAAATAAACCTATGCTTATATGGCTAGTTAATATATCACAAAGGAAGCAAGAATATACAATGGGGAAAAACAGTCTCTTCAATAAATGGTCGTGGGAAAACTGGACAATTACACGCAAAAGAATGAAACTTGATCACTATCTTATACCACACACACACACACAACCCTCAAAATGGATTGAAGACCAAAATATATGACCTGAAGCCATAAAACTCCTATAAGAAACCATAGGCAATAAATGCTTAAACATTGGCATTAGTAATTTTTTTATGGATATGAGTCCCCAGGCAAGGAAAACAAAAGCCAACAACAACAAAAAAAGTTGGGTTACATCAAACTAAAAAACTTCTGCACAGCAAAGGAAACAATCAACAAAATAAAAAGGCAACCTTCTAAATGGGAGAAGATATTTGTAAGTGATATAACTGATAAGGGGCTAATATCCAAAATACACAAAAAACCCACATAACTCCACACTAAAAAAAAATAATACATTAAAAAAATGGGCAGAAGACCTAAATAGACGTTTTTTCAAAGAAGACACAGAGATTGGCAACAGACACATGAAAAGATGCTTCACATCACTAGTTATCAGGGAAATGCAATCAAAACCACAATAGATATCACCTCACACCTGTCAGAATGTCTAACATCAACAAGACAAGAAATATCAAGTGTTGGTGAGGATGTTGGGAAACAGTGGGAATGTAAATTGGTGTAGCTACTACGGAGAGCAGTACAGAGGTTTCTCAAAAAACTAAAAATAGAAAAACCATATGACCCAGTAATTCTACTTCTGGGAATTTACCCAAAGAAAACAAAGTCACTAATTCAAAAAGATATGTGTACTCCTATGTTTATAGCAATATTATTTACAATAGCCAAGAAATGGAAGCAACCTAAGTGTCCATCAATAAATGAATAGATAAAGAAGAGTGATACAGATATACAATGGAATATTATTCAGCCATGAACCCGATGTTGTGGTTCAGGCTACACCAAGTCACCCAATTGCCCTTAGCCTATAAGGTACCTTCTCCCTCATTCCCTACAATGCCACTTGTTATCTTTTGGTTCCTTTTTTTTATCCAGGCCACCCCCACCAACTATCTCCTTGTGGAGCAGACCCTGGGCCTCAGCAGAAGCGTCTCTGTGGTCATAGACCTCTTAGGTTTCCCAACCTTGGGGGCTGCTCACAGTTACTGGAAAGCAGCCTAAAAAATATAAATATCTTCAGTAAAAACTGTGGGCAGAGCTGTCAAGTCACAATAAAACCAACTTGTTTTCCTTAAAGCTGATTTCTAGAAGTTTCTTATTCTAGGAAGTTACTGGAGCATGTATTTCAGTAAAACGAGGGAGTAAACCAAGGGATAAAAAGGCAGGGATACAGAAACAGAAGATCCGACAGGGGGAAAAGTGAAGGAAACCCAGGGTGATAAGAAAGTGATATTGTTGGATGATAATTGTGTGCCAGGCCCAGAAGATGACCAGCCCAGATGTGAACTGGTCAGAAGGCTCCAGGGGATGGTTCTTCAGGAAGATGAAATTTATAAAATACCTGATGTGAATCAGTGTCTTGAGAAGAGATTTAAACAACTAATGGAGAATTTAAGGATAGATTATTGAAAAGTTCATAGAAAGCTAATAAAAAATCTAATTAAGTCAAAAAATTCAGACGATTATTATCAAGTAAATAAAAATGTACAAGAAAGGGGAAGTAATCAGAGTTCATTATATGGCTCAGCTCTGAATGTCATATAAACATCAAAATAATGTAAAAAATGAATATTGATTTAAGAAAATTATGATGTAACTGTATTGGGCGGGTAGGGGGACAGAAATCTGAGTGTGGTAGGAGAAGGGGTATGAAAGAAAGAAATATTCACCTGTCATGGAGGGAAGACAATAGATAACATCCAAAACTGAAAATCAAGAAATAGTAATCTGAGTATTCTATTTAAAGATACAGAATATGGGGGAAAATGGAAGTTCCTATGGCCAGGATCCTCACCTGACCCTAAACTACTTGATGATGTAATTGGCCTACTGCTTCCACACCCATAGGCAATAAGCTATTACTGACTGAGTCACTATATAAAGAGCTCTGTGCAATGCTCTGGGTGGAGGCAGAGACGAAGGAGGATTACAGACCTGAAGACTGTTGTATGCAGATGTGATTCTAGTGCTTGACCTATCACCAGGGAAACAAAGCCGGGTAATAAACCCTTTTACCCCAACATTCCATTGCCATTTTGTCATTTCTTGGTCTCACTGAATCCATAGTGACCTTGCCTGGGGCTGAAATCCTCAAACAAGACAAAACTGGTGTAGTTGGAAGGATTCGTTGTAGACTGAAGAACCGAATAGGCTACCCTCTTGGGAGGGGTACTTCAGCGGGCTGCCCCTACAAATGGGGAGACATTCAGATGTTCCCCAGTGGGCATGTTCTCTGAGGGGGCTTTCCTCCTAGAAGGCTGGGCCCCATCCCAGGAATGGAGGCAAATAGAGGTGACACATGAGGCAGTAGATGTGGCCCTCGGCATAATAAGGTGGTCCTTTGAGAAACAGAGTGCCCGTGAGGCAGTGGGAACTGTGGGTTGGCTGCTTCTCAGAGTATTAATAAGTCTACAGATGAGAAGAACATGCCCCTGTGAGAGACCCAAGAAATGGCAGCATGATAATGTGAGCTGTGAGGTTCTGTGGAGGAAGTAAAATATTCATTAAAAAATGAAATGGTGTTGCTGCAAGGCACTGTGAAAGAGGTAAAGGCCATGAAGGAGGATGCACACCTGCAAAAAGCACAACAAGAGGCAGTGCTAGAAAGCGAGCTGTGAGGTGTTGTGGCAAAGGTAAAAGACTCTTTGCAGAATGAGACATCAGGACTGCAAGGTGCTGTGGAGTAGGCAGAGGCCATGGAGGAGGAGGACATACTCCCGAGGGAAGCACAGGGAGAGGCGGCCTGAGAACGCCGGATGTGAGGTACTGAGGTGAATGTAAGGGAGCTGTTGAAGGCTGAGCTAGCATTGCTGCGAGGCACTGTAGAAACTGTAAAGGGTGTAGCAAAGGCGACACTCAGGGGAATGGAGAGAAAGGTGCCATCAGCCCCGGAAATGGAGGAGGAGCCAGGGGAGGATGAAGAGGTGGTGCCGGAGGCACTGACCCCTCCTTTATTAACCCCCCCCCGAGTTGTAGTAAAGAAAATAAAGACACAGCAACCACCGGTTCCTCTGGGACAGGGGCAGCGCCCTCCCCAGGTCTTGGAGCGCTCTATGCTCCGCCTCTATACTCAGGCTGAGGTGGTGGCTTTCAGCTCCCGGTTTTGTCAGAAGGCCTTGAAGTCAGTATCACCTTGGCTCCTGCGTCTTTGGGATATGGTGGTGGTGGGGGGGGGGGGGTGGGGATGGAATTGTTCTATTTGTGTTGGAGATGGGAAAGCTGGCTTCCCTGACAGTTTATCCTGCCTTGAGGATGCAATTATAAAATGCACATCAGACCCCAGAAAATTACTCTCTCCTCAACTGGCTTATGGCTGTGCTTTGTGCTGTATGGCCCAGTCAGGGTGATTTACCATCTGCCCCTCACTAGATGGCAGACATATGCTGAGCTCCAACAGGTAGGTGTTACCTGAGCTAGGCATGAAAAATGCCATCTCTAGTCCAGAGTACTATGGCCCAGATGAATAGCCTGTTACTGCAGGGATGAGAAATATGGTTTTTCAAACAGCTCCCATCTCCCTCTTTGGGCCCCTAGTGGCCATTCTTGCCCTTCACGTAGGACAGCCCATAAGTGAGGTTACCTGTATAGTAGCAGATTTTGGAGAAGCTGAAGCAATGAGAGCACAAAAGAAATATGGTCTACTCAGAGGAAGAATTTAAAGGGCTTTGTGAAGGTCACGAGGATCAAACTTTGGGTTGATTAAATAGGGGCAGGAGCATAAAGAAATTGGAGAAACCCTCTAGGAACTGGAAAATGTGGGTATTATAAAGTCCACTCATAGTCCTTTTAATTCCCCAGTGTGGCCTGTAAAAAAGCCAGATAGCTCCTGGCATATGACCGTGGATTACAGAGAATTGAATAAAGTCATACCCCCTCTACATGCTGCCATCCCCTGATGGATGCCCTCAGTCATGAACTAGGAACATGTTATGCTGTGGATCTTGCTAATCATTTCTTTTCCGTTGACAGAACATCAAAGTCAGGAACAATTTGCCTTAACATGGAAAGGATGGCAACGGACTTTCACTGTCCTTCCACAGGGATACCTCCACAGTCCCACCATCTGTCATGGACTTGTAGCCCAGGACTTGGCAGCATGGGAGAAACCGCCAGTGGTGCGGCTGCACTATTATATTGATGATGTCATGCTCACATCTGATCCTCTTTCAGATCTAGAAGATGCAGCATTATCTGCAGGAGAAAGGACGGGCTGTGAACTGCACCAAGTTTCAGTAATCTGGTTTGTCAGTCAAATTCTTGGGGGCTGTCTAGTCGGGTAAGACTAAAGTTATACAAGAAGCAGTTGTAGATAAAGTCCAGGCCTTCCCTATCCCTACAACTGTGGCATTGTTACAGGAGTTTTGGGGTCTTTTAGGCTACTGGAGAGTGTTCATCCCACAACTGGCACAAATTCTGAAGCCCTAATACTGTTTGGTATGAAAGGGCATCAGGTGGGACTGGGATGAGACATGTGCCATCTGCCTTTACTACAGCAAAATGGGTAATCAAGACTGTACAGGCCTTGAGTGTGATAGACCCATTAAGGCCCTGAGTTGTATGTTCATGTGTCCAAAGATGGTTATGGCTTGGTTCTCTGGAAGAGGTTTGAACCAAACTCGCCAACCCATTGGATTCTGGCTGCAACTCTGGAAAGGAGCAGAGGTAAGGTACACCTTAATAGAGAAATAATTTTGTCTGCCATTTACCACGCCTTGCTGGCTGCAGAACTCATCACTGGAATGGCCCCAGTAAAGGTAATCACCTGTCTCATCATAGGGTGGGTATGAGACTGGACCCAAAAGCCGCAGAGTGGTGTGGTACAGATGCCTACACTGGCCATGTGGGGCACATACCTACAGCAGCGTAGTGCCCTCTCTAACTAGCCCCTTGAGTGAAGAACTCCAACGATTGTTGGGGGCAATGACATATAGTAGTGAAAGACAGGAAGATTTACTTTAGAGTCATTAGTAGCAGAGAGCCCTTATTAGGAGGAAAGAGCCCCTATACCCAATGATTCATGGTACACACATGCCTCCAGCTGTGGGCAGCCCCCCAAATGGAGGGCCATACCTTTCCATCCTAAGACTGAGACAGTATGGCTGGAAGATGGTGAGTGGAAGAGCAGCCAATGGGCAGAGCTGTGGGCAGTGTGGCTCGTGACCACCCAGGAGCCCCCCCCCCAGTAGTTGTCTGCACTGACAGCTGGGCCGTCTATCAAGGCTTGACTCTGTGGTTACTGACATGGTACCATGCCAACCGGTTGGTTGTTCACTGACCCTTTTGGGGGCAAGAGTTGTGGCAAGACTTAAGGGCCTCTGGTCAGATTAAAACGGTTACAGTATATCATGTGACAGGCCTTTTGCCACTGGCATCCCCAGGGAATGATGAAGCAGATGAATTGGCCCAGGTGCGTTGGCTAGAAGGAAAGCCTGCCTCTGATGTGGCCCAATGGCTATGTCAACGTTTGTTGCATGTGGGGCAAAGACAATGTGAGCTGTAGCCCGTCAGTAGGGCCTGCCTTTGACCTTTGAGGAAGTCAGCAGAGCCTGGCAGGAGTTCATTGTATGCTCTAAAAGGGATTTACACACCGAGTCCCACAGCAACATGGGACAATAGCTAAGGGGCCAATACCCATCATCAGGTGGCAGATAGACTATACTGGGTCTCTGACTGTATCAGAAGGGTACCACTATTCCATGACTTGTGTGGACACAGCTACTGGACTTCTGGTTTCTTTTACTATGCATTGTGCAAACCAGCAGATGACCAAAGAGGCCTGGAGCATCTCTTTGCAGCCTATGGCCAACTGCAGGTAATTGAGAGTGATCAGGGCACCCACTTTACTGAATGTCCACTACAAGAATGGGTGCAACAATTAGGAATCAAATGGAAGTTTCATGTACCATACAGTCCTACTATGGTAGACATGATAGAGAGGTACAATGGCTTGTTAAAATCTGGCCTGAAGTCAGACACCAATAGTCTAGGAGGATGGTCAGCCCACTTATGGGCACTGCTATGGCATTTGAATGAGAAACCCTGGAAGGGAGCACTGAGTCCCATAGATATGCTAACACATATTGCTGCCTCCCCTATGCAACTGAAAGTACAAACCAAGGAAGAATCATTGAAACTGAGGTTTGGCCACCAGACTAATATCTTGCTGCCAGTACCAACTGCACTAGTTGGTGTTGAGTGGAGACTCCATTGAGTGGACATGTCCTTGGACATTTTGACACATAGACCACCAATAGCTGGCCCTCCTGGCACTTTGGGGACAAGGCCTGGAAGCTGGCCTCCTGTGTATTCCTGGAGTAATAGCAGAGTGGTCCCCAAAGATCATGGTACTATATCCTAAATGGCCAGAAGATAGGAGCATTTTACTGGGGAGTTTTGTTTTATCATATGGCCAGCACATGTACCTCCAGTGGCACTGGAGACCCTTCAGTAACCCCCACAGGGAGAGGGGTAAAGATTTGGTATACTAGACATGAATGGGACCCCCTTCCTGCCATGGTCCTATCACAGGACCACTTTCTTGCATGCATCCTACCTCATGGACAAGATTTACCTATGTTGGTATCATTAAAACATGAGTCTTAAGTAGTGACTATAGAATCTTACTAAGCTGATAGACAGTGACTGCAATACGCTGTGTGTGGGGGGGACTTGATAATATGGGTGAATATAATAACCACAATGTAGCTCATGTGACACCTCCATAAGATATATATCAATGATACTTTTATAAAACAAAAACAAACAAAAAACCCATGCCTTATCATCCTTAAATTTAATCTCCTCTAACTTCTTTGTGGATTGGACACACACCATAGCAAAAAACTGCTACTCACTGGGGTGCATGGAGCTCCCTATCAGTACCTCTACTGGGCTTCCCTGGAAAGTGTGAGTCCTGAACTCATCTGACTAGAACTGGTTTTGAATGTAGCTGGAATAACTTCCTCAGGCTTGAGGATTATTATAATTTTTATTACCTGTATAAACATTTTATTGTATCATAATTTTTGTTATTATCTGCATGTTATTGTTATCCTCTGTTGTTGTGGAATCTGGTTATAATGCTGCAGGTTTCTCACACAGGGACCATCGTGGAAGACTGAGGGCATGCACACTGTGAGTTGAGAACCCTGGAAGGGTGGGGTGTGGGGAAATGGAAGTTCCTATGGCAGGATCCTCACCTGACCCTAAACTACTTGATGATGTAATTGGTCTGCTGCTAGGCTACGGCTTCCACACCCATAGGAGATAAGCTATTATTGACTGAGTCACTATATAAAGAGCTCTGCCCAGTGCTCTGGGGTGGAGGCGGAGATGGAGGAGGACTATGGACCTGCAGACTGCTGGATGCACATGTGATTCTAGTGCTTGACCTGTCTCTGGGAGAATGAAGTTGGGTATAAACCTTTTTACCCCAAGAATGTTCCATTGGATTTTCTCTATCCCACTGAATCCATAGTGAATTTGCCCAGTGGCTGATACCCTCAAGCAGAACACAGAAGCAAATACCAAAAGAATCAGTTAAAAGAGAAGTTGTCTCGGGGGCTAGGAAGGAATGAGGGAGACTAGGAACTGTTGTTTTTCTTAGCAGATCTTCTTGAGCTATTGGACTCTTTAAATTATGACTATGTATAAATTTTTTAAGAAGTAAAAAAAGAAGAAAGCTGACACTAAGTGGACATCCTGTGTTAGGTATCTTATTATTTAATTGAAATCTTAACTGAGTCATTAACTTGATTGAGCTCAAATGAAACTGCATTATAATGAAAGGTTAATGATCATCTACCCATTTAATTCAGTATTTCTCAACCCTGGCTGTACAATTCTGGTTGCACATTAGAATCACTTAGAGAATTTTTAGAACCTACTCAGGCCATGACCCTAAGCCAATCAAATCAAATCTCCAGAGCTGGCAGAGGCAGCCCTAGTTTTAAATGTACTTCAGGTGATTCTGATGGGTATCAAGATTGAAGACCACTGGACTAATGGCCACCTGAGGAACATATTTTAAAATTTACCCCAATAGTTCATAGAATACTTATCAGGGGCCCTGAATCTAATGAAGAGTTTGGCCCCACGTGCAGAAGGATGCAATCGGGAACATTGAAGTGGAGGCTGACATGCAGACCCAGCATGAAGGTAGGACTAGACAAGGGTATCTAGACTGTATGGAGAAGCCAAGGTCAGGGTCACTACAACCCTAAGGTCAAGAGAGTTGTGGCCTCCATGGTATCAGCACAAGTATTGCAGGGTGCAGGTCACAGATTTGTTTACTTTATCTCTTCTTTTTGCATTTTCAACTTCTAAAACCCAAATGCTGGAACATTTCCTCTTCATCAGGTGATCAGAACACAAGTTAGCGAGTGACCCCTGAAAACACAAACATATAAAATCAAACCTTCAAATTGGTTATTTTTAGGCGATGACAAGTAGACACTGATGACTCCTTTATAATCCCATATCTCTGAGCTGCCAGATAATCTTCTATTAGTCTTGGAGGCACAATGATGTCATGACTTATCAGGTCTGCTCTCTATTCTTAAAAAACACATTTGATGGACAACGTTAGGTCACCAGAAAGTCCACCCTACTTAGCATTATTAATAAGTTGAATGCAGAAAACCCTTGGAAGAAGGATTGTGCCAGGATATCCAAGACTTTGTCACGAAATCAAGGTCATTATCACTACATTCTAAATCAAGGGCTATGCTTCAGGGGGTCTCAACTTCTCGGCTATAGTTTTGGCAGTTAGGAGGTGCCCTTCTCTGAGGCATAGCCTGGAAACTGGCTGGTAAGCAACATGGAGAGTCCCACCTCCCTGAACAAAAACTCCCCCTACTTCCCTCCAGGCATAGCAGATCTCTTTGAGGCTGGACCTGATGTCATGAATGGAGATGTAACAGCAGTGTTCTAAGTGCTCTGTGCATATTATCATTGCTGAGGACTTTAGGTAGTTACAAATAAGAGTCAGAATTCAAGGTAGAAGGCTCACACTAGGACAGCACTAGATAAAATAGCCACAGGGCAAAAAGGACTCCAGAAAAGATGCCAGGGCGACTGCCTGGAGACTGTAACAGGTGGAAGTGATGGTGGTGCCAGTTTGCCCCCCTTCTTGGCTTCTTTCCTCCATGCATCCCTCCTATCCTAGCTCCTCTCTGCTGATCGCCCTTTATTTGCCAATTGGTTTCAGCCCCAGGCAAGATCACTCTTGATTTGGTGAGACTGAAAAATGACAATTAAATGTTCTTAGGGTGAAAGGGTTTATACCCAACTTTATTTCCATGGTAGCAGGTCAAGTACTAGAATCCAGTCCACCTGTGGGGAAGTCTGCATGCAGCAAGCCAGTCTGTCCCTCCAGGCTTCTCTGCCGCTTCACAGCCCTCTCAGTCTCTGTCCTACATGCTGCCACCACTCCAGGCTCAACTCTCCCGAAGCCCTCCAGCCCAGAGCACTGGGCGGAGCTCTTCACATAGAGCCAATAATAATGTATTGCCCACACATATGTAGTGAGCAAGCTAACGAGGGTCAGGTGAGAATCCTGGCCATGGGAATTTTCATTTTTTCTACACTCCACCCTTCCAGTATTCTCCTTTCCCAGTCGATGCACCCTCAATCTTCAGCAATGGTCCCTGTGCGAGAGAACTGGAATATTGTAACCAAATTCCACAATAACAACAGAGACTACAACAATATACAAATAACAAAACTTATGATACAGATAGCAGAAATTATAACTCTCAAGCCTGAGGAGATCCATTGCCAGCAAGTGGCTGTCATAGCTCTATTCAAACCAGTTCCACTCAGTAGTTAACCAAAAGGGCCATGGGTGGGCCTTATAATACCCCCCTTCTTCAGCCCCTAGAGGGCTTCTCCAACCTCTCCTGCAGAAACTCTTGCAGACACACAGGCCGGACTTGTGGCTCTGTCTCTGGCCTCTGCTTCTTGTCCTCAGCAGCTGGAACTGCTGCTCCAGTTTCAATTGTTGTCACAGCAACAGATTAAGATTCTATTTGACTTTCCATCCAGTGTCTTTTGTCTGCTCCTGCCTTTATCAAATCAACCCACATCTGGGTCCTTGTAACCTTCACAGGGCCCTTTGAATTCTTCCTCTGAGTAGCAGACTGTATTTCCTCCTGTGCTTTCATTGTGCTTCAGTCTCTCCCAAGTCTGCTACCATATGGTTCACCTCACTTATGGGCTGTCCTATGTGAGAGGCAAGAATGGCCACTAGGGGCCCAAAGAGGGATGGTGGAGCCATTTGAAGAACGACATTCCTCATTCCCATGGTAAAAGGCTCCTCATCTGGGCCTTTATTCTCTGTACTATAAATGGCATTTTTCATGCCTAACTCATGTAACACCTGTTGAAGCTTGGCATATGGGGGGAAGGTGGGGTTCCTATGGCCAGGTTCCTCACTGAACTTAAACCACCTGATGATGTAACTGGCCTGTTGCTAGGCTACCGCTTCCACACCTTTAGGCAATAAGCTTTTATTGCACTATATAGAGAGCTCAGCCCAGTGCTCTGGGCAGAGGCACAGATGCTAGTGCTCGACCTCCCGCCTGGAGAATAAACCCTTTCACCCCAAAGAACGTTTGCTGTCATTTTCTTTGGTCACATTGAATCCATAGCGAATTTGCCCAGGGCTGAAACCCTTTGGAAAGACAGCATATGTCTGCCATCCAGCAGGGGAGGATGGTAAACTACTCTTATTGGGCCATACGTCACAAAGTGCAGCTATAATCCATTTGAGGAGGCAGTGATTTTGGGGGTCTGATGTGCGTTTTTCAGTCACTGCCTCGGGGCAGGGTGAGTCATCAGGAAAGCCAGTTTTCCCATGTATAACCCAGACAAAATAATTCCACCAATACCTACATCCCAAAGATGCAGCAGCCAAGCTGATACTGACTTCAAGGGCTTCTGCTGAGAATGGGAGCCCAAGTCCACCAGCTCAGCTTAAGTATGGGGTGGAACACAGAATGCTCCATGACCTGGGGAGAGTTCCTTTCCCAGAAGAACTTGCAACTGCTGTCTTTTACTTTCTTTACTACAAATGGCTTTCAACTGGGTGGGCTTTCAACAGAGGAGAGGCCAATGCCTCTGGCACTGGCACAACTTCTACCCCTACCTGTCTGTCAAGCCTTGGCTCCTCCTTCCTTTCTGGGGCTGATGGCACCACTATATCCTTCACCTGCCCCATGGCACCTCACAGCCTGCATTCTTGTGCTACTTCTTCCCATGCTACCATTACATCCCTTACCATTTCCACAGCACCTCTTGGTGATGCCATTTCAGTCATTGGCAAATTTTTTACCTCTTCTATGGCACCTTGCAGCTCACACTTGCATGCTGCCTCTTCTCATGTTTCTTACGGAGGGCTTTCTCCCTTATGGCCTTTCTTAAAACTGAGAAAAAGCCAACCCACAGTTCCTCCAGCCTTGTGAGCACTTCGTTTCTTTAAGGAATTCCCTATTTTATGAGGGTCAAATCTACTGCCTCATGGGGTCACCTCCACCGATCCCACCCTGGGGAGGGGCCCAGTCCTTTAGGAGGTAAGCCACCTCAGACCACATGTCCACTGGGGGACACTTGAATGTCCCCCTATCCATAGGGGCAGCTGGCTGAAGCACTCCTCCCATAGGGCAGCCTTTCTGTCCTTTGGTCACCACAAGTCCTGCTGACTGTGCCAATTGTCTTGCCGGTGTTCTTCAGCCTGGAAAATTCACTCTTGATTTGGCGAGACCAAAAAATGAAAATCTTAGTGTATTGCCCACATGTGTGAAGCAAGCAGACCAGGGGCAGGTGAGAATCCTGGTCATAGGAACTTTCATTTTCTCTACACCCTCTCATTTTCTCTTTGGAAAAAACATGGGGCCTGGAGTGCTCTCAAATTAACACACACCTCTGGCTTGATGTGTGTGGCTGTCTCAGTGTGTAGTGGAAGGCAAATAGATTCCCATATGGCACTGAGGTCCACAGGGCTGGCAGGCTGGGAAGGGGCTTTCCTTCACGCGGAGCACCTGGGTGAAAGGCATAGCAGCACGACCAGCTGCGCTCTCCATGCCTGCTTTACAAAGCCTTGGGCCTCGGCGGAGCTTGGGAAGGACGTTCAAATGCAGCTCTGTGATGTTGGTACTGCAGAGGAAGGCGCTGTCTAGGTCTTCGTGTTCGGACTTGGGATGCCTTATTAAAGCGGCCATATGACTTGGAGAGCTGTAGCTGGTAAGTCATAAACATAGCCCCAGTGTATACCTAACCAAATGGGGACAGAGTGGCTTGTCTCAGGGTTTTTATCAACGGCAGTCACCCACATTTTCAATTCCTTTGATTTTCAATGAATTTCAAGTGATATTAGAAGAGGTACGGCTGAGAATTGTAAACTCACTTCATTAACTGCTTGAGCAGAGCTTTAACAGCAGCTGAATGGCAGACAAATCAGGACGAAGGGCTTAGGGCAGAATGGCTTGGTGGCGTGGGTTCACAGAAGCACCTTGGCTTGGACCAGGACAAAGGGGAGAGGACAGCAACTGGCCTGTGACCTTGTCTGGGAGAAGTGCCCTGCCCTCTCGCTGTGCGGCTGCCAAGTTGGGTTGGGTTGCTGTGTGGCACTAGAAAAGTGAAGTGGTGAGGGACATAGGTCATGAGCTCTGTGTTTTAAAGACACAAGGTGTATTTTCCTCAGATCATCCCCGCACAGTTCTCCCTTTCCCCTTTGAAACCCTGAGGTTTAAAGCCAAAGAAGATGGAACCCTCATATGTTGCAAATAGGAATGTCAAATAGTACGATTGCTGTGGAAAACAGTTTGGCGGTTCCTCAAAATGTTAGACCATGTGGCCCAGTAATTCCACTCCTAGGAATATAAACCAAGAGAATTGAAAATATGTCCACCCAAACACCTTGTAAAAGAACATTCACAGCAGCATTATTCACGACATCCAGAAAGTACAAACAACCTAAATGTCCATCAACAGATGAATGGTAAACAAAAGGTGGTATAGCCACACAGTGGAGTATGATTCAGCCATAAAGAGGAATGAAGTGCCCAAACATGCTACAACATGGATAAACCTCGAAAACAGCATGCTAAATGAATAAAGTCAGACACTAAAAACCATCTTTGTATGATTCCAGAATAGGCAAAGTCATAGAGACAAAAAGTAGATTATTGGATGCTAGGGGCTGGCAAAGGGGGACTCAGGAGTGACTACTTAATAGATATGAGGTTTCTGATGAGATGGAAATGTCTGGAAATTATCTAATAGTGATGGTTGCACAATACTGTAAACTCACAAAAAACCACTGAACTGTACACTTTACAATGATTATAACAGTGAATTTTATTTAAAAATTCTAAATAAATAGAAGAAAAAACCTTAAAAATAACTTTTAAAAAGGTATTATAGATGTAATGCCCAGCGAATTTGTTTCAGTAATACTTTTCCTTACCAAGAACTTTTAACACAGGAATATTTTTAAATGGCTGGTGAGCCTTCCAAATCTGAGGTATTAATGTTCACTTCATTTCATTTTAATTTTTCTTTGCTGCAGCTTCACTGGGAATATTCTTTCTGCCAAGTTTGTTACTTCTACCCTGCAGTTAGAGTTTTCTTTCAAAGTCTGGTGATTCTTTGGGATTAGTTAATAGGTATTGATGAGAGTCTAGATCAGGACCTCTTAATTCTGGCCGCCAAGTATAATCACCCGGGATTGCTGTAGCTGGCGTGTATACCAACCACATCCAAATTTCCAGGAGGTGGGAAAGGCCCTGAGCATTGGCATACAACCCCCTCCAAGTGATTTTGTGTTCCTGGGGTTGAGAAGTAATGTAGAATAACTGATGTTCTGGATCTGGCCAAGTCAGACCCCCCTGCTCTCCTGGCAAGAGCTCTTACCTTAGGTGATAGTAGGGGCCCAGGAAATTACCTTAAATGATTGTGAGGGGCCAGGAATCTCTAAGTGATTGTAGAGCCAGGTTAATCTACCATAGTTAATTTAGGGGCCCAGGAAAATCTACCTTATTGGATTGTAAGATCCAGGATTTGTCGCTTAGGTAATTTAGGGGGCCCAGAAGTCTCCCCTAGGTGATTTGTGGCCAGGAAACTCCTGCTTAGGTGATTGTGGGAGCAGGAAACTCTACCTTGGATTTGGTGGGGAGCCCATGAACTCAACCTTGTGAAACTTTTGGGGCACAGTTAATTCTAGCTTAGGTGAATGTTGGGGGCCAGGAAATTGTGTCTTAGTTATTGTGGAGGCCAGGAAATGATACCTTATTCATTTTAGGGCCCCAGGAAATTCTGCCTTAGGTGATTTGGGGGGCACAGAAACTCTTTTTTAGATCATTTTTGAGATTAAGGAAACCAGCTTAGTTGATTGCGGGGCTAGGAAACTGTGGATAAGTGATGTGGTGACCCAGAACATCTTAGGTGATTATGGGTGCCCAGGAAACTCTTTGATTGTGGGGTCCAAGTAAACTCTACTTTGGGGAATGTGGGGAACCGGGAAACTCTAGATTAGTTTATCATGTGGGTACTGGGAACTCTACATTAGGTGGTTGTGGGTTTAGCAAACCATATAAGTGATTGTTGGGACCTAGTAAACTCTAGCTTGGATGACCAGGAATGCCCAGTAAACTCTGGCTTAGGTGAATCTGAGGTCCAGGAATCTTTCTTAGATCACTGCAGGGGCCCATGAAACTCTACTGTACTTTATTGTAGGGGCCCAGGTTACTCTACCTTAGGTATTTGTGGGCCTGGGAAACTCCACCTTAGGTGGTTACTGGAGCCCAGGAAATTCTACCTTAGGTGTTTGTGGAGGATGAATATTGATCTTAGTTGATTGTGGGAAGCCAGGATTATCTATTTTAGCTTATTGTAGGGAACCAGGATTTCTATCTTAGTTTGTGGGTCCAAGCAATACTGCCATAGATGATTATTGGGTCCCATGAATTTCTACCCTATCTTATTGTGGCAACCCAGGCACATTGTCCTTAGGTGATTGTAGAAGCCAGGAAAACCAACCATATTTTATTGTGGGGGACCAGGATCATATACCTTAGATGATTTTATGGGGACCATATACTTTAGGTAATATTGTTGCCCTGGAAACTCTATCTTAGTTTATTGTGGGGGTCCTGGAGACACTTTCTTAGGTTAGAGTGGGGGCCTTACAAACTCTCCCTTAAGAGGCTGTGTGGACCCAGGAATCTGTACCTTAGGTGACTGTGGGGGGCCAGGAAACATTACCAAGCTGATTATGGGGGACAAGGAATTCCATATTAGGAGATCTTGGGGGTCCAGGGAACTCAAGGTGATTTTTTGGGGGCCTAACAAACTAACGTAGGTGATGTGGGTGGCTCAGGAAATTCTACCTTACATGATTGTGGGGGACCGGGAAAATAAAGCTGAGGTGATGAGAGGGGCCAGAAAACTCTAATTAGGAGATTATGGGGACACTATAAACTCTAGCTTAGGTGACTGGGGTGGAGAGAGCCAATGAAACTCTACCTTAGATGACTGTGGGCCGTCAGGAACTTTACCCTCGGTGGCTCTGCGGGCCCAGGAAACTCTAGCTGAGCGGGTTGTTGAATCCGGGAAACTCTCTTTCACATGGGTGTTGGGGCCCAGGAGATTATACCTTACTTGGTCATGGGTTCCCAATACCTCTACATTAGTTCATTGAGGGAGCCAGGAGACTTTCCTTAGCGATCTGGGGTTCCCTGGAAATTCTACTTTAGGTGATTTTTGAGGCCCAGGAACCTGTACCTTAGTTCATTTTTAGGTCCAGGAGATGATACCTTACTGATATGGGGGCCCCACGAAATTCTACCTTAGGTTATTTAGGAGACTGTGCTTCCAGGAGGAAGGCAGTTCCCTGCCCAGGGCAAGTTCACTATGAATTCAATGAGACTGAAGGTAAACAAGGGTGAGAGTTTAGGAAAATGTTTTTTTATTTCTCACAGCTCAATCTCTCTCCTGGTGCTCCTCTTTCTGTCCCAACGCTTTCCGCCCCCTCTCACTCAGCCTCCCTCCCTGGCTTGCTCTTCCTGGCCCTAGAGGGCTCTGCTTCCCCCACCCCCACCCCTTCCTCTGGGAGAAACTCCATGGGTGGGTCCCTGGTGACTGGCGGGCACCTGGTCAATTATGCACCAGGAATGGAGGAGAGGAGAGAATGGCCATTTCCTTTCCAACCCTTGCCAGGGACCAGCTGGCAGCTCTGCTGTGGCAAACATCACATTGATGGGCAAACGGGCCCTTATATGTGTATGACTATCAAGGCCAGGTGAGAAATTCTGGTTAAAAATTCCCATTTACCCAACAATCTACCACTCCAGAATTCTCACCTCACAATCTCGCCCCAAATCTTCCACGATGGCTCCTGTGCAAGAAAGCTAGAGCACTGTAACTAGATTAATAACACACAAATAACAATAGAAATTATGATACAGATAACAATAAAACCATGACAATCCTCAGGCCTGAGAATCCAGCTGCATTCAGTCTTACTCGGATTGAGTCCATAGCTTGCACACTCCACAGGAGGTCAGCAGCTGAATCGGCAGGGAGCCCCAGGCATACTCAGGAAGCAGCAACTGTGTCTAGGAGGCATGCCCAATCCACAAAGACTGTAGAACAGAATAATCTTAAGGGCAATAAGACACATGTTTTAATTTTACTAACATAGGGAAATCTTACCCATCAGGTAGGATGCATGCAAGAATGCGGTCCTGTGATAGGACAGCGGCAGGAATGGGGCCCCATCCTGGTCTAACATATCAGACCGTCACTCCTCTCCCTGTGGGAATCATGGATGTGTCGATATGTAGGGCTATGGGAGGCACATATGCTGGCCATATTAATAAAACAAAACTCCCTGTACAATGATCTTACCTTCCGGCTGCTTTATTTATACCCATGACTTTTGGGAGACACTCTGCTGTTACTCCAGGAACACAGAGCGTGCCAACTTCCAGGCCCTGTCCCCATGCTGCCAGAAGGGCCAGCCATTGCTGGTCCATATGTCAACATGTCTAAGGCCATGTACTCTCCAGGTTGCTATGGGACTCAGTCACTCTGTGCACTCCTACCAGGCTCTACTGACTTCTCCAAATGTTAGAAGCAAGCTTCATTGATGGGCTACAGCCTACACTGTCCTCTGTCCTGGACAAGGTTGTCTGCTTCATCATTCCCTGGGGATTCCAAGGGCAAATGGCCTGCAAACTGCTGACAGAGACCCCAGTCACAGCCATCTCCAGTCACCTGGACATCCAGCTCACAGGGCTTTGATAGGTCTATTTCACTCAAGGCCTCCATGGCCCTGACTGTCCATTCTGCAATGGCATAGGTAAATGCACACATTTTATCCCAGCCCCACCTGAAGCGTTGAGTGCCAAGTGGCACAAGGGCCTCAGGATTTGTGCCAAGCAAGGGATACTCTCCTGTAGCCTACAAGACCCAAAACCTCCTGCAATAATGCTTCAGTTAGCTGTAATAGAATCAGAAGTGAGTGTAACATCATACAAAATATTAGATCCCCTATTCCCAAGGGGATTCAGGCTCGTTCCGCTCTGACAGCCCCACGCTTGCAACCATTTATAACAGTGGGAGTCCCAGGAAACCGCTCAGGGTTGAATACAATAAATCAGACAGCATTCAGCTCCTGTGTTCACCAGAGCCAGGACACACTAAACATTCACTGGGGATTGATAATTTACTAAATTACTCAACATGTGGCCTCTGGTGCAAGAGGCCCCGGCCAGTTCCCCAGGGCAGGTGCCTTGACCTTCCCCTCAGTCAAACCATAACACCCAATCTCCATCTGGAAAGGGTCAAGGCGGGTTCTGCATGTCCTCCCCCAGGAAGTCCTGTAGACACAAGGGCCAGACATGTGGCTTTGCCTCCGACTTCCATTTCTTAGACCTCGATGGCTGGAACCACTGCTCCAGCTTTCAACTGTTGCCACAGCTCTAGCAAGATCTTATTGGGTTGTCCATCAAGTTTCTCTTTCACTGCCCCTACCTTTATCAAACCAACCCACATCTGGGTCCTCAAGACCTTCATGGGGCCCTTTGAACCTCTTCTCTCAGTAGCAGATTGTATCTCCTTCTGTGCTCTCATTTTCTCAACTTCTCCTAGATCTGCTATTGTATGAATAACCTCATTTATGGGTTGCCCTAAGTGAGGGGCAAGAATAGTTACTAGGGACCTAAAGAGAGATGGGGAAGCTGTATGGAGCACCAGATTTCTCAACCCTACAGTGAACAACTCCTCTTCTTGGTCCTGATGGTCCATATCATAGATATTTTTCATGACCAACTCCCATACCACCTGTTGGAGCTCATTATACGTCTGCCATCCAGTAGGGAAAGATGACAAACCACCCTGATTAGGCCATATGGCACAGAGTTCCACTGTCAGCCAACCCAGAAGTGCATGATTCCCTGAGGTCTGATGAGCATTTTGTAACCTCTGCTGGAGAGAGAGGTGAGTTGTCAGAGAAGCCAGTTCCCCATTTCTGACCCGGACAGAATAATGCCAATCTATTTCTGAATCCCAAGGCTGCAAAAGCCACATGGGCAGAGGTTCTGAGGGCTTCTGCCCAAACTGGGAGATCAAATCCACCAGCTCAGCTTGGGTATAGGGGTGGAGCATGAAGTGCTCCACAAACTGGGGAAGGGGCTGCCCCTCTCCCTGAGGAACCCATAGTTGCGGTCCCTTTATTTTCTTAACTACAACCAGGCGGGCTTTCAATAGGGGAGTGGCTGGTCCTCCAGTGGTGGCACCAGCAACAGTTCTGTCCTCGGCCCCTCCCCCTCCCCCTTCCCCCTCCCATGACATCTTGTCTACCATTTCTAGAGCTGAAGGCGCCACCCCTTCCTTCACCTACCCCGTGGCATCTTGCAATGTGCTTTCTCCTGTTTCCCCTTCTTACACTGCTAGTATGTCTCTCAGCAGTGTGATCTCAATATTCAATAGCCTTTTTTCCTTCTTTATACCATCCCACAACTCGTGTTCCTGTTCTGACACTTTCCATTGGCGTGTAGCTCTCTCTGGTGACCCTTTCCAGTGCTGTGAGAAACATTCAACCCACAGTTCCCACCACTGCATGGGCACTTGGCTCCCCTAAGGGGCCCCCTATCTTGCGGAGGGCCAACTACCCTGCATCCGGCATCCCCACCCTTCCCCAGTTCGGAGAGGAGCCCACTCCTCCAGGAGGGAAATCACCGTGGACCAAATCCCCACTGGGGGATCCCGGGGGTTTTCCCAACTATCCATAGAGGAATCTCGGTGTATTCCCAGTTGTTTCCCCACCATCCACAGGGGCTAAAACATCGCACCCATGAGGACAGTTCTTTGGGTTCATTGGACTCGACACCAAACTGTGTCTCTTGGAGGAAGGGGGTTCTCTGCCTGGGGAAAATTCTCTATGAATCCAATGTGATTGAAGGAAAACAGGGGTGTGAGGTTGGGGAAAGGTTTTTTCTCATGGCTCGATGTCGCTCATGGTGCGTTCCTCTCCGGGCGCTGTCCTCTCTCTCTCCCAGTGCTCTCTGCCCCCTCGCTCAGCTCCACTCCCTGGCTCTCTCTCTGGTCCCAGAAGGCTCCACTTCCCCTGATCCCTTCCTCCGGGAGGAACTCCGTGGTGGGGGGGGTCGTCCCTGGTGATTGACACGTGCTTGACCAATTACATAGCAGGAATGAAAGGGAGGCGGGAATGGCCATTTCCTCTCCACCCTTGCCCCATAGAGGCAGTCCCGAGATGGACCAGTGGTGGCTCTTACATGATAAACATTACATTGATGTGCAAACAGACCCTTATATGCATATCACTATCAAGGCCACGTGATCAATTCTGGTTGAAAATTCCATTAACCCAACAGAGACTCAGAAAACTCTTCTTTAGGTACCTTTTGAGATCAAGGAAACTCTAGCTTAGTTGATTGTGGGGCTAGAAGACTATATAAGTGATTGTGGGAACCTAGGAAACAGCTTTAGTGGTTGTCTGCCTAGTAAACTCTAGCTTAGGTAAATTTGGTCAGTCATGACTCTCTACCTTAGGTGATTTGGGGATTCAGGAAAACTACTTTGGGTATTTTGGGGTTCCAGGAAGCCTTCTTTCAGTACTTATGTGAACCCAGGAAACTTTACCTTAGTTGAATTTGGGGCTATGATAATCTACCTTACATGATTATGGGAACCATGAATCTATATCTTATGTGATTGTGCAGGCCTAGAATCTTCCCTTGGTAAATATATGGTCCCAGAAAACTCTTAGGTGGTTGTGGGGACAAGAAACTATACCTTAGTGTATTGTGGGAGCCCAGGAACTCTGAGATTGGTGGGAGTGCCCAGGAAACTCTAGCTTAGGTAATTGTGGCTAAGGAAATTTTAGCTTAGGACAAAAATACTATACTATTAAATTTAACACTACTAAAATTTAATAGCTTTGGTGGTTGTGGGGTCCAGGAATCTCTTTCTTAGGTGGTTCTATGGGCCTAGGAAACTCTAGCTTAGGTGAGTGTGACTCAGAGAAACTGTATTTCGGGAGACTGTGTGGGGCCAATAAACTACTTATTGATTGTTGGGGCTCTGGAAATTTGTCCCAGGAGATTGTGGATTAGGGAAACTCTACCTTAGGTGATTGCTGAGGGACAGGTATCTCTATCTTAGGTGATTGTGTGGGGTCAGGTAACTCAGCCTTAGGTGATAGGGCCCAGGAAACTGATTGTGGACGCACAGATACCTACCTTAGCTGACAGTGGGAGCCCTGGGAACTCAACCTAAGGTGATTCTGGGCTCAGGGTACTCTACCTTTGGTGCTTGTGGGCTAGGGAAGCTCTAGGTGATCCATGTTTGGGATATTCTATGTTTGGTGATGTGGGGGCCCATGAGTGTTGACCTCAGGGATTGTGCTGATTTGTGAATTTGACCTTAGATGATGTGGAGTCCAGGATAGTCTACTTTACTTATCGTGCTTGGGCACCAAATTTTACTTTAGGTGATTTTTGGGGCCTATGAATCTCAACCTTAGGTGATTATGGAGGCCAGTAACTCTTGACCTTAAGTGATTTTGGGAACGATGAACCTCTACCTTAATTGGCTATAGGGGCCCTAGAAATTTGATTTTAGGTGATTTTCAGGGGCTGGGAACCTAGACAATAGATGTTTACTGGAGCCTAAGAACTTTGACCTAAGATGTCTGTGGGGGCTAGGATGGTCTACCTTAGTTGATTGTAGGGAGCCTAGAAAACCACCTTAGGTGATGTGGGGTAACCATAAAACTCTACCTTTGGTGACTTTGGGGGTCCAGGAACTCTGATTTAGGTGATTAAGGATACCCATATTCTCAACTTTACATGACTGTGGGTATCCTTGAAATTTTATGTGACTTGGGGGTCTGGGAAACTACGTTAGGTGATAGTGGAGGCCCAGGAATCTCCACTTTGGTGATTGTAGGAACCCAGGAAACTCTTTGGTGACTGTATCCAGTGGTGGGGTGAAGAAGGACAAGATGAGTGGATTCAGAGAGGCTGTCTGCACATATAGCTTCTGGATGCTCCTGTGGGTGTTATTACCTCCAGCTCTACTGTTTCTCGGGCTTCAGCTCTCACTCTGAGTGGCCCCTTGCCAGAACTCCCTTCAGAGAGCTAAAATCGTGCGTTTATCCACTGGGAGACAGTCTAGAGCCGGATGTTTCAGAGTTTAAGAGAGGCACTGGTGCTTTACTCTTTAATTAGTGCCCAGCCAGCGACTCTCCCTGTGCTGCCTTTGCTGCCTCTGATGCCCTGATCATGGCATTATTCCATAGTTTTGTGGGATAAAATTTTCACTTTTTTGGGAGATGCTCTTTACTGCCTGAGGCGGGCTGAAAATACCTAAGCTCTACTGGGTTCAAATTGTTCCCACTGATGTTAAATCTGGAAATTCTACACTGCTGATGGCACCCTCCTAATTTTCTAAAGCCACTACACATTACTGAACTGTAATTTGTCTTTTGAATAGTGTTTGGGAAGGAAGGGGGAGTTTAATATATAGTTTTAGAGCATGTCCTGAACACTATTTATGCTTTAAAATAAAGCATCAAAATACATGCTCATTTATATGCTAGTAAATTTAAAAATCCTTGAATTGATTTTATATTACCAAAATTAACACTTTTAAGTAATTTTTGTGATAAAAATAATAGTAGAACATAGAACAATAAAAACTAAGTTTCATCCCATTAAACCTAGCCTTTCTAACAGAATTAAATTTTTAAAATTCAGATGAATAGATGATAAAACATAAACTAAAATGCAATTCAGCATGTTGTATCATCTGCTGCTAAAAGGAGCCAGGTCTGCTTGGAGAAATGGCTTTCACTTGTTTACTTGGTTACTTGTTTATATCAGCATGGGCTGGTGGTTTTTACTTTACTCGATGGGTTCTAATTCTTTACTATCATTATTTATTTAATACTCAAATTGTCTCACATTTGGGCATTGGGGGCCTCTTACAGACAAGATAAGAGGCAAATTAAAAGAAAATAACATAACTGGGGAATTGGAATTTAAATTAGGTAGCTTTACAACTGTGCTAGTTAGAACACTTCCTGTAATCATTTTGATCTTAATATTTAGAAGCCTAAATGAAATATCCAAGAAAGAAAATAATACAGAAGAGAAAAAAGGACAATTTTATTGATGTAATTAACACATAACATTATAAATTTCAGGTATAAAATACAATGATTCCATATTTGTATATATTGTAATATTATCACAATAATTTTAATTAACACCCATCACCATACATACAAATTTTTTGTGATGAGAACTTTCAAGATTTACTCTTAGCAACTTTCAAATAGGCAATACAGTGTTATTATCTATAGTCACTAGGCTGTATGTCTCCGTGACTTATTTTGTAACTTGAAGTTTTAACCATTCTGCTCACCCCACCCCTACCTCTGGCAATCACCAATTTATTCTCTGTATCTATGAGTTTTTTTTTTTTAAAGATTCCACTAACAAGTGAGATTATGCAGTATTTCTCTGACATTTCACTTAACATAACACTATCAAGGTCTATCAATATTGTCACAAATGGCAAGATTTTATTCGTTTTTATGGCTGATTAGTATTTCATTGTGTACATGTATACATACATATTTATGGCATATATATATATATATGCCACATTTTCTTTATCCATTAATGTGCCAATAGACACTTAGGTTTCCATATATTGGCAACTGTAAATAATGCTTCAATGAATATGGGGGAGGATATATCTTTCTGAGTTAGTGTTTTGGTTTTCTTCTGATAAATACCCAGAAGTAGAATTGCTGGATCATATGGTAGTTCTATTTTGAATTTTTGAGTCACCTCCATTGTCTTCCATAGTGCTGCACCAATTTATATTGCCACCAACAGCATAGAAAAGATTCCCTTTTCTATGCATCCTTACCAACACTTGTTATTTCCTGTCTTTTTGATACTAGCTACTCTAATAGATGTGGGGTAATATCTCGTTTTTGTTTTGATTTGCATTTCCATGCTAATTAATGATGAACATCTTTTCTTGTGCCCATTGACTCTATGGGTCTGGAAAGATACCTATTCAGATCATTTCCCATTTTTTATTGGATTTTTTTTTTTGCTATTTAGTTGTATGAGTTCCTGATGTATTTTGGAAATTGATCCATTATTGGCTATATGGCTTGCAAACATTTTCTCCCATTCAGTAGGTTGCCTTTTCATTTTGTCATTGGTTTCCTTTGCTGTGTTTGATATAGTCCTACTTGTTTTTGCTTTCGTTGGCTTTGCTTTTTTTTTAATTTTGGTATCATTAATATACAATTACATGTGCAACATTATGGTTACTAGACTCCTCCCATTATCAAGTCCCCACCACATACCCCATTACAGTCACTGTCCATCAGTGTAGTAAGATGCTATAGAATCAACACTTGTCTTCTCTGTGTTATACTGCCTTCCCCGTGCCCCACCCCTTTATTATATGTGGTAATCATAATGCCCCTTTTTCCCCCTTATCCCTCCCTTCCAACCCATCACCCCCAGTCCCTTTCCCTTTGGTAACTGTTAGTCCATTCTTGGGTTCTGTGAGTCTGCTGCTGTTCTGTTCCTTCAGTTTTTTCTTTATTCTTATACTCCACAGATGAGTGAAATCATTTGATACTTGTCTTTCTCCACCTGGCTTATTTCACTGAGCATAATACCCTCTAGCTTCATCCATGTTGTTGCAAATGGTAGGATTTGTTTTCTTCTTATGGCTGAATAATATTCCATTGTGTATATGTACCACTCTTCTTTATCCATTCATCTACTGATGGACACTTAGGTTGCTTCCATTTCTTGGCTATTGTAAATAGTGCTGCGATAAACATACGGGTGCATATGTCTTTTTGAAACTGGGCTGCTGTATTCTTCAGGTAAATTCCTAGGAGGGGAATTCCTGGGTCAAATGGTATTTCTATTTTGAGTTTTTTGTGGAGCCTCCATATTGCCTTCCACAATGATTGAACTAATTTACATTCCCACCAGCAGTGTAGGAGGGTTCCCCTTTCTCCACATTCTCGCCAACATTTGTTGTTGTTTGTCTTTTGGATGTTGGCCATCCTCACTGGTGTGAGGTGATATCTCATTGTGGTTTTAATCTGCATTTCTCTGATGATTAGCCATGTGGAGCATCTTTTCATGTGCCTGTTGGCCATCTGAATTTCTTCTTTGGAGAAGTTTCTGTTCAGCTCCTCTGCACAGTTTTTAATTGGCTTGTTTGCTTTTTGTTTGTTGAGGTGCATGAGCTCTTTATATATTTTGTATGTCAACCCCTTATCGGATATGTCATTTAGGAATATATTCTCCCATACGGTAGGATGTCTTTTTGTTCTACTGATGGTGTCCTTTGCTGTACAGAAGCTTTTTAGTTTGATATAGTCCCACTTGTTCATTTTTGCTTTTGTTTCCCTTGCCCAGGGAGATATGTTCATGAAGAAGTCACTCATGTTTATGTCCAAGAGATTTTTGCCTATGTTTTTTTCTAAGAGTTTTATGGTTTCATGACTTACATTCAGGTCTTTGATTCATTTTGAGTTTACTTTTGTGTATGCGGTTAGACAATAATCCAGTTTCCTTCTCTTACATGTAGCTGCCCAGTTTTGCCAACACCAGCTGCTGAAGAGGCTGTCATTTCCCCATTGTATATCCATGGCTCCTTTATAGTATAGTAATTGACCATATATGCTTGGGTTAATATCTGGACTCTCTATTCTGTTCCACTGGCCTATGGGTCTGTTCTTGTGCCAGTACCAAATTGTCTTGATTACTGTGGCTTTGTAGTAGGGCTTGAAGTCGGGGTGTGTAATCCCCCCAGCTTTAACCTTCCTTCTCAGGATTACTTTGGCTATTTGGGGTCTTTTTGATTCCATATGAATTTTAGAACTATTTCTCTAGTTTGTTAAAGAATGCTGTTGGTATTTTGATAGGGAGTGCATTGAATCTGTAGATTACTTTAGGCAGGATAGCCATTTTGACAATATTAATTCTTCCTACCCAAGATCATGGGATGAATTTCCATTTGATAGTTTCCTCTTTAACTTCTTTTAAGAGTGTCTTGTAGTTTTCAGGTTATAGGTCTTTCACTTCCTTGTTTAGGTTTAATCCTAGGTATTTTATTCTTTTTGATGCAATTGTGAATGGAATTGTTTTCCTAAATTCTCTTTCTGCTAGTTCATTGTTCGTGTATAGAAATGCAACAGATTTTTGTGTATTAATTTTGTATCCTGCAACTTTGCTGAATTCAGATATTAGTTCTGGTAGTTTTGGCGTGGATTCTTTAGGGATTTTATGTACAATATCATGCCATCTGCAAATAGTGCCAGTTTGACTTCTTCCTTACCAATCTGGATGACTTTTATTTCTTTGTGTTGTCTGATTACCGTGGCTAGGACTTTCAGTACATGTTGAATAAACGTGGGGAGAGTGGGCGTCCTTGTTTTCATCCCAATCTTAGGGGAAAAGCTTTCAGCTTGTCGCTGTTAAGTATGATGTTGGCTGTGGGTTTGTCATCTATGGCCTTTATTATGTTGAGGTACTTGCCCTCTATACCCATTTTGTTGAGAGTTTTTATCATGAATGGATGTTGAATTTTGTTGAATGATTTTTTTGGCATCTATGGAGATAATCATATCGTTTTTGTCCTTCTTTTTGTTGATGTGGTAGACGATGTTGATGGATTTTCAAATAGTGTACCATTCTTGCATCCCTGGAATAAATCCTTCTGGATCATGATGGATGATCTTTTTGATGCATTTTTGAATTTGGTTTGCTAATATTTTGTTGAGTATTTTTGCATCCATGTTCATTGGTGATAGTGGTCTGTAATTTTCTATTTTTGTGGTGTCTGCTTGGTTTTAGTATTAGAGTGATGCTGGCCTCATAGAATGAGTTTGGAAGTATTCCCTCCTCTTGTACCTTTCGGAAAACTTTAAGGCATATGGGTGTTAGGTCTTCACTAAATGTTTGATAAAATTCAGTGGTGAAGCCATCTGGTACAGGAATTTTTTTCTTATGTTGTTTTTTTTATTACCAATTCAATTTCGTTGCTAGTGATATGTCTGTTCAGATTTTCTGTTTCTTCCTGGGTCATCCTTGGAAGGGTGTATTTTTCTAGAAAGTTGTACATTTCTTCTAGGTTATCCAGTTTGTTAGCATATAATTTTTCATAGTATTCTCTAATAATTCTTTGTATTTCTGTGGTGTCTGCTGTGATTTTTCCTTTCTCATTTCTGATTCTATTTATGTATGTAGACTGTCTTTTTCTCTTAATAAGTCTGGCTAGGGGTTTATCTATTTTCTTTATTTTCTCAAAGAACCAGCTCCTGCTTTCATTGATTCTTTCTATTGTTTTATTCTCAGTTTTGTTTATTTCTACTGTAGTCTTTATTATGTCCCTCTTTCTATTGATGTTGGGCCTCATTTGTTCTTCTTTGTGTAGTTTTGTAATTGTGAGTTTAGACTGTTCATATGGGATTGTTCTTATTTCCTGAGGTAGGCCTGTATTAAAATATACTTCCCTCTTAGCATAGCCTTCACTTCGTCCCACAGATTTTCCAGTGTTGAATTATTGTTGTTATTTGTCTACATGTATTGTTTGATCTCTGTTTTTATTTGGTCACTGATCCATTGGTTATTTAGGAGCATGTTGTGAAGCCTCCATGTGTTTGTGGGATTTTTCATTTTCTTTATATAATTTATTGCTAGTTTCATACCTTTGTGATCTGAGAAGCTGGTAGGTACAGTTTCAATCTTTTTGAATTTACTTAGTCTCTTTTTGTAGCCTAGTATATGACCTATTCTTGAAAATGCTCCATATGCACTTGAGAAGAATGTGTATCCTGCTGCTTTTGGGTGTAGAGTTCGGTAGATGTCTGTTAGGTCCATCTGTTCTAATGTGTTGTTCAGTGCCTCTGTCTCCTTATTTTGTGTCTGGTTGATGTGTCCTTTGGAGTGAGGGGTGTGTTGAAGTCTCCTAGAATAAATGCATTGCATTCTATTTCCCCCTTCAATCCTGTTAGTATCTGTTAGTATATGTAGGTGCTCCTGTGTTGGGTACATAGATATTTATAATGGTTATATCCTCTCATTGGACTGACCCCTTTATCATTATGTAATGTCCTTATGTGTCTCCTGTGACTTTGTTTTGAAGTCTATTTTGTCTGATACAAGTACTGCAACACCTGCTTTTTTCTCCCTATTAGTTGTTTGAAATATCTTTTTCTATCCCTTCACTTTTAGTCTGTGTATGTCTTTGGGTTTGAAGTGAGTCTCTTGTAGACAGCATATAGATGGGTCTTTTTTTTCTTTTCCATTCAATGACTCTATGTCTTTTGATTGGTGCATTCAGACCATTTACATTTAGTGTGATTATTGATAGGTATGTACTTATTGCCATTGCAGGCTTAGATTTGTGGTTTCCAAAGGTTCAAGGGTAATTTCCTTACTATCTAAAAGTTCTAACAACTCACTTAGTATGCTATTACAAACACAATCTAAAGGTTCTTTTTTTTCTCCTCCTTTTTATTCCTCCTCCATTCTTTATATATTGGGTATCATATTCTGTACTCTGTCTATCCCTTGTCTGACTTTGGGGGTAGCTGATTTATTTTTGCATTTGCTTTGTAATTAATTGTTCTACTTTTGTTACTTTGGTTTTATTACCTCTGGTGACAGCTTTTTAGCCTTAGGAACACTTCCATCTATAGCAGTCCCTCCAAAATACACTGTAAAGATGGTTTGTGGGTAGTAAATTCTCTCAGCTTTTACTTATCTGAAAATTGTTTAATCCCTCCTTCAAATTTAAATAATAATCTTAATGGATAGAGTATTCTTTGTTTGAGTCCCTTCTGCTTTATTGCATTAAATATCTCATGCTACTCCCTTCTGGCCTGAAAGGTTTGTGTTGAGAATTCTGATGATAGTCTGATGATGGGCTTTCCTTTGTATGTGATCTTTTTTCTCTCTCTGGCTGCTTTTAATGCTCTGTCCTTATCCTTGATCTTTGCCATTTTAATTATTATATGTCTTGGTGTTGTCTTCCTTGGGTCCCTTGTGTTGGGAGATCTGTGCACGTCTATGGCCTGAGAGACTATCTCCTTCCCCAGATTGGGGAATTTTTCAGCAATTACCTCCTCAAAGTCACTTCCTTTCCCTTTTTCTCTCTCTTCTTCTTCTGGTACTCCTATTATATGAATATTGTTCCATTTGGATTGGTCGCACCGTTCTCTGAATATTCTTTCACTCCCTAGAGATCCTTATAGATCCTTTTTTTCTCTCTGTGCCTCAGCTTCCTTGTATTCCTTTTCTCTAATTTCTATTCCATTTACTGTTTCCTCCACTATATCTAATCTGCTTTTAAATCTCTCCATTGTATGTTTCATTTCCGATACTGTATTCCATAATGATTGTATCTCCATCCAAAATTCTTACCTAAGTTCTTGAATATTTTTCTCTACTTCCATGAGAATGATTTTTATTTTGAAATCTCTTTCAGGAAGATTGATAAATTCAGTTTCACTTGATCCTTTTTCTGGTGTTTGTGGGATTTTGGTTTGAACCACGTTACTTTGATGTTTCATATTTTTATGTGGTGCCCTCTCGTGCCCAGAAGCTCTACTCTCTGGAGCTGCTCAGCCCCTGGAGCGATATCAGGGGTCGCAGGGGAGCATCGCTGGTGCCTAAGGGAGGAAAGAGCTGTTTCCTGCTTCCCAGTTGCTGTGCTTGCCTCCACTGCCAGAACCAGTGGGCCGAGCACACAGGTCTAAGCCTCTATTTTTTTTGTTTGTAGGCAGGGGCCTTCGTCTGGCTGGCCTGATGCCAGGGCAGGTGCTGCTAGTTTGCAAGCTGGTGGGGGCTGGCCAGTAGGAAGGTTCAACAGGTTGTGTATCACTGTTGGGGCCTTGGAGCTGCATAGCCAGCCAGGGGCATGGAGCACCTGAAGCTCCTGAAAGTTCCCAACCTGCTGGGCAGAGTGTATCCAGACAATTTTGTCCACCTGTCCTTTATCCTTAGCAGTAAACTCTGTGCAATCCTTGCCCCTTTAGTAGCCCTCTCGCTGTTAGGAAGTCTCTCAGACTGCCTGCCTTTCTTTTATCTCAGAGTAGCCAGATGTGGATCCCTGTTTTCCACAAGCAGCTGGAATCTCAGTCTCTCCAAGTATACCTCCTGTCTTAGCTTTCCAACCCCACTAATCTCCAGAGCACCATGCAATGTAGGTTCATGCTCCCAGAGCAGATCTCCAGGACTGCATGTTCAGCCATCCTAGGCCTCCACCACCTCCGTTTCTCTTCCTCCCATAGGTGAGCTGGGGTGGAGGAAGGGCTTGGGTCCTGCCAGATCACTGCTTTGGTACATTACCCTATTCTGTGAGGTCTGTTCTTTTCTCTAGGTGTATGCCATCTGGCATAGCTTTCTTTTCTGTTGCTCTTTCAGGATTAGTTGTATTAATTATATTTTCATATTATATGTGGTTTTGGGAGGAGGCCTCTGTCTCACCTCTCATGCCATCATCTTTAATCCTGGCCTGTGTTGCCTTTTCATTTTGTTGATTTCTTTTGCTGTGCAGAAGTTTTTTGGTTAGATGTAATCCTACTTGTTTATTTTTGCTTTTGTTTCTCTCACCTAGAAGATATATCCAGAAAAAAATTAATGCCAGTGTTCAAGAGTCTACTGCCTATGCTTTCTTTAAGGAGTTTTATGGTTTCAGGTCTTATATTTAAATCATCAATCCATTTTTAGTTTATTTTTGTGTATGGTATAAGAATAGTGATTCAGTTTCATTCTTTTGCATGTAGCTGTCCAATTTTCCCAACACCATTTATTGAAGAGACTGTCTTTTCCCCATTGTATATTCTTGCTTCCTTTGTCATATATTAATTGACCATATAGGTGTGGGTTTATTTATGGACTCTCTATTCTGTTCCATTGATTATGTCTCTGTTCTTGTGTGAGTACCATGCTGTTTTGATTACTATAGCTTTGTAATGTAGTTTGAAATCAAGGAGTATGATGCTGTTCTTCTTTCTCAAGATTGCTTTGGCTATTCAGGGTCTTTTGTGATTTCCTACAAATTTTAGGATTATTTGTTCTAGTTCTGTGAAAAATGCCACTGGTATTTTGGTAGGGATTGCACTGAATCAATAGATGCTTTGGGCAGGATGACCATTTAAACAATATTGTTCCTATATATCAGCATGGAATATCTTTCCATTTGTTTGTGTTGCCCCCCTTTTTCTTTCACAGGTCTTACAGTTTTCAAAGTATAGGTCTTTCACTTCTTTGGGTAGATTTATTACTAGGGATTATATTCTGTTTGATGCAATTGTAGATAGAATTGATTTAATTTCTTTTAGTCATTTATATATAGAAATGCAACAGACTTTTGTACATTGATTTTGTATCCTGTGACTTAAGTGAATTCATTTATTAGTTCTAATAGTTTTTTGGTGGAGTCTTTAGGGTTTTCTATATATCATGTCATGTCATCTGCAAATAGTGACAGTTTTACTTCTTTCTTACCTATTTGGATGCCTTTTATTTCTTTTTCATGTCTGATTGCTCTGACTAGGACTTCTGATATGCTGAATAAGAGTGATGAGAGTGGGCATCTTTGCCTTGTTGATGATCTCAAAGGAAAAGCTTTTAGCTTTTCACCACTGACTATGTTAGCTGTTGGTTTATCATATGTGGCCTTTACTATATTGACATAGTTCCATCTATATCCACTTTATTTATTATGGAGGTTGAATTTTGCAAATTCTGATTCTACATCTCTTGAAAAGACCATATGGTTTTTATCCTTCCTTTTGTTAATATGATGTCTTATATTGTTTTATTTGCAGATGATGAAACATCCTTGCATCCATGGAATAAATCCTACTTGACTGTGGTGAATAATCTTTTAAAGTATTTTTTTAGTTTGGTTTACTAATATTTAATCAAGGATTTTTACATCTTTGTTCATGAGGGATATTGGTCTATAATTTTCTTTTTTTTGTAGTCTTTGTCTGGTTTGGTTATCATGGTGATGCTGGCCTTATAGAATGAGTTTGGAAGCTTTTCTTCCTGTAGCTCTGGAGGGAATGGGTGGGTATTCCTCACCTAGGACGAGTTTCCTATGAAACTGGTGAAACTGAAGTAAGATAAGGGGAGGACAGGTTGGGTTAAAGGGAATTATTTCTCACAGCTTTCTCCTGTTGACTGGCCAGGCCCAGCACTAACCATCCCTTCTGGCCATGGGGCATACTCTCCTCCCCCTGCCCACCCCTTCTGCCAGGAACTCCATGGACAGGTCTGTGGTGACAAACTGGCACCAGACCAATTAGGTACGAGGAATGGAGGGGAGGAGAGAATGGCCATTTTCTCTCCACCTCTTGCCCCAGATTGACCGGAGGCTCTGCTGTGGTAAATATCCATTGGTATGTAAATGGACTAAGGCCAGGCTGGAGATTCTGGAAATTATGGGTGAAAACTTCTGTTTACCCAATACTCCTCTCAGTTTTTTGGAATGGTTTGAGAAGAATAGGTATTAACTCTTCTTTAAATGTTTGGTAATTCACCTGTGAAACCATCTGGTCTTGGAATTTTGTTCTTTTTTTATTACCAATTTAATTGTGTTACTAGTAATGGGTCTATTCTGACTTTCTACTCCTTCCTGATTCAGTTTTGGGAGATTGCACGTTTCTAAGAATTTATCCATTTCTTCTAGATTGTCCAATTTGTTGGCACATAATTTTTTGTAGAATTCTTTTAGAATTGTTTGTATTTCAGTGATGTCATTTGTAACTTCTCTTTCATTTCTGATTTTTGAGTCTTCTATCTTTTTTTCTTGATGAGTCTGGTTAAAGTTTTACCAATTTTATCTTTTCAAAACCAGCTTTTAGTTTCATTGATCTTTTGTATTTTTTCAGTCTCTTTCATTTATTTTTGCACTGATCTTTATTTCCTTCCTTCTACTAACTTTGGGATTTTGTTGTTTTTCTAGTTCCTTTAGGTGTTAGGTTAGATTATTTGTTATTTTTGTTGTTTCTTGAGGTAGGCCTGTATTGCTATAAAGCTCTGTTAGAAAAGACTTTGAAGTGTTGTGTTTCATATATCATGCCACTCCCTTCTAGCCTGCAAAGTTTCTGCAAATATCAGCTGATAGCCTTAAGGGTTTCCTTTGTATATTATCGGGGTTTTTAGCCTCTCTCCCCCCGGTCCTGCTCTCGGTCAGGACTCCAGCTCTTTGTGCTACAAGCTCTTTCTGTTGCAAGCTCTTTCCGTAACCCTCTGAGGAAGGGAGGGAGAGGGGCTCGCCCCAATAGGCAGAGCAAGGGAGGTAAGCGCCGCTGTCCGCCCGTTCCTGCAGCCTCCGGTGCTCAGCGCCGCCGCCGCTCGCAACCGCCGCTGGCCGCTGGCTGCTGGCCACTCGCCGCTGGCCACTGGCCTTTCGCCGGAGACAATCAGACGCGACAGGAAGTTCACTCGAAGGAAGAACTCATTTATTGGGGTTCAGGGCACGGGATATATAGGGTGAAGTCTCTCCTGATCAGTCACCTATGCTAATAAGGTGACTTTCACTTTTCCAAATCACGCACAGAGTTGTGCGCATGCACAGCTGTCTCTGATGTAAGAAGCGAACCGGAGTGGGCGCAGCTAAACCTCAGGGGGCTTTCAGTGGCCACCCCTGCAGCACGGCTGAGTTCTCAGTGGCCATCTTTGTGGCATGGTTGAGATTCAAAGGCAGTTCTCAGCGGCCACCCTCATGGCGAGGCTGAGATTCAAAGGCAGTTCCCCACAGTATATAACTGCTTGCTTTTATCTTGCTACTGTTATGATTCTCTCTTCAGTCTTTGCCATTTTAACATTATGTGTCTTGGTGTGGATCTCTTTGGGTTCATCGTGTTTGGAGCTCTCTGTGCTTAGGGAAGTTTTCAGCTATTATCTTCAAATAGGTTTTCTGCCCATTTTTCTCTCTTCCTTCTGGGATCCCCATAATGTGAAGGTTGATACACTTGAAGTTTTGCAGGTCCCTTTCCTTTTCCTTTTCATTGTTTTCTCTTTTTGCTGTTCAACTTGGGTGACTTCCACTACCCCATCTTCCAAATTACTGATTTTTCTCCAATCTCTAATTTGCTGTAGATTCCCTCCAAGGTATTTTACCTTTCAGTTATTGTATTCTTCGGCTCTGACTGAACTTTTTAACATTTTCTCTCTTTGTTGAAGTTCTCATTGACTTCATCCACTCTTCTCTCTAATCTAGTGATCATTTTATGACGGTTACTTTGAACCCTTCACCAGTTAGATTATCTCCATTTATTTAGCTCTTTTTCTGGTGTTTCATCTTATTCTTTTGTTTGGAACTATTCCTCTGCTTCATTTTGTCTGACTGTATTTTCTATGTAATAGGTAGGTCAATTATGTCTCCTCATTTTGGAAGCAGTGGTCTTATGTAGTAGGCATCGGGGTCCAGTAGTGCAATATCCACTGGTCACCAGAAATAGGTGCTCCAGGTGTGTTCACTGTGTGGACTGTGTGCACCTTTCTGTGTGGCTGGGCTGAAGCTACTAAGTGCCTGCTGGTGGGGGGCTGCTCTTCAGCAGACTGTCATTACTGACTAGGTACAATTACTGTGGGTGCACTGGTTTGCAAGGCACTCTACTGCAGTGGCTGGCTGAAAGGCTTGGCTGCAGACCTGGTGGATATGTTGGTTGGTGGAGCCTTTCCTCAGCCTGGCTGTCCTCAGCCTGGCTGGCTATGACTATTGTTGGTACACTGGTGGAGAGGGCTTGCTCCTGGCACAGCTGCCTGATTGATACCACTTATATTCTGCAAGGGTGCCGGTGGGTGAGTCCGGCTACTCCCATTTCCAGGGTTGGAGTTGCTCTATAGAGGTTCCTGGGGGGGCAGAAAGATTGGGTGGGGCAAGTCCATAGGAAAACACTGGGGCAGGGCAAGTGTGCAGGCAGGGTAGGTACAGTGTCAGAACTGGTTCCGGCAGCATCTGTTCAGCTAGGGCAAAGGAGGGCAAGAAAAATTGTGCCTGTCAGCCCCTCCTACCCTAAAGAAAGTTCCTGCAGATCTCCATTCTCCCGAACACATTCCAGAATTAGTCAATATGTATCTCTTACACACATGATCCAGCTGCTTTTTAAACTGCTGCTTTTGTTTTGGGTCTCAGACCAATCAGTGCAGCACATTGGTCCTCTAAGAGTGGATACCCACCTCCTGCAACCCTCCAGCTCTCCCAGAGTTAATCCCTGCTGATTTCCAAAATCATACATTATGAGAGCTTAAATGACTCTTCTGTAGGCAACAAGTTGTTAGGTCTTTTAAAAAAATCTATTCAGCCAGTCTGTGCCTTTTGACTTGTGAATTCAGCCCATTTGTACTTAAGATGATTATTGATATATAAAAACTTCTATTGTCATTTTATGTTATGCCTTCTGGTTATTTTGTCTCTGCTTCTTAAATTTCTTTTTAAGTTGGTGGTTTTCCATGGTGATTTGTTGATTTCTTCCCTTCTTTCATGATTTGTGTCTCTGCTGTAGATATTTGCTTTGTTGTTACCATAAGGTTTATATAAGACAACCCATAAATAGTCATCTTCCTGCTCACAACAATTTACCTTCATTTGCCTATAAACTTTCCATCCTATAAAGGTTCATCGTTTTATTCTTTCCCTTTTATATTTTTGACGTCACGAATTCTCTTTATTCTGTGAATTCATTACCAAATTGTAGTAGCTATAGTTATTTTCAATGCTCTTTTCCTTTAACATTTATGTTGTAGTCTTTACATGTAGTATTCTAAAATATAGTTTTCTAATTGTTTATCACCTTAATCAGAGTTCGTGTTCTTTCATCTTTTTGTTTCAGCTTGAAGAGCTCCTTTCACATTTCTTGTACGGCATGTGTAGTTGTGGTGAAATCCCTCAGCTTTTGTTTGGTAACGTCTTTATTTCCCCTTCATAGCTGAAGGATAACTTTGCAGATAGAGTATTCTTGGCTTGCAGTTTTTATCTTTCAGTAGTTTGAATGTCATTCCACTCTCTACTGGCTTGTAGAGTTTCTTCTGAGAAATCTGCTGACACTGTAATGGGGGTTCCTTTGTAGGTTACTGTCTGTATCTCCCATGGCTACCTTTAAAATTCTTTATTGGTAACTTCTGACAATTTTAATATAATGTCTTGGAAAAGGTCTTTTTTTTTGTTGAGATAATGACATGTTCTATTAGCTTCATAGACTTGTATATCCAGTTTCTTCTCCAGGTGTGGGAAGTTCTCAGCTATTATTTTAAAAAATAAACTCTGTCTTCTCCCTCTTCTGGTGTACTTGCTAATCTTATGGTGGCTTTTCTAATGGAGTCTGATAATCCGTTTCATAGGATTTATTCACTTTCTAATAATCTTAGTTCTCTCTTCCACTGAATCATTTCTAGAATCCTGTCCTCCAGCTCATTAGTTTGCTCTTCCATACAATCTGCTCTATTTCCAACGCTTTCTAAAGCATTCTTCATCTCCAAAATTTGGTTCTTTGGAATTTCAGTCTCATTGGCAAAATACTCCCTGTTCAATCATTTTATTTTTGAGTTCGCTGAATTGCCTTTCTGAGTTTTCTTGTAGCTCACTGAGTTTCTTTATTCTTTATCAGATCAGTTAGATCACAGCATTCTGCATCTTTGGGTTTGGTTGCGGGAGAATTGTCATTTTCATTCGTGAGACCATATTACCATGGTTTTTCATAGTGTTTGATGAAAAGGGCTTCTGCTGCTGCATTTGAAGCAGTGAACACCTTCCTTATTTAGGTGAGGCTTTGTTTTCTACTAATTCAGCAGGTTGGCAGCCTTTCTTTTCCAGAAGGGGGTGCTATGCCACAAGTTTCGGTTTCTCTTCCTGGAACTGACTTGCCACTAAAGTTGGGAGTGGGTGAGTTAAAAAGCTGGCGTTAAACAAAAAAAAGCTGGTGAGAGACTGCGGGGAAGTATGTGCTTGGCACTTGGGACTCCGGGTGTGCCCATGGCTCAACAGGGGCATCTTTAGGGAAGTCCCACAGCAGACGCAGGAAACACTTTCCTTCAGCTGTCTTTTCTTTCTTCGTCCCTTTCACTCCCCCAGTCACAGAAGTCTCTTCTCAGAAATGCAGGTGTTACCGAGGAGTTGCTGCCCACAAGACCATGCAGACGTTCGTTCACCTCTTTCGCTTTGCACCACCGATGCCACTGCCAGTCTCGTGGCTTCATGGCCTCCTTTGAGGCAATCCACCTACCTGCAGATGCACAGAACGATGGATCTCTTGGGTGTCTTGCATGCTGTGCAGGGACATTTTTGTTTGAATGTCCAATTAGTTATATGTTGAGAGAAGAAAGCAATGACGCACAACACCATGATGCTGACCTTACTCCCAGCCTCACTCTCGTGACCAACTGCCAGCATTTGCATTTGCCTGGGAACACATCCTTTCTTTATACAAAGCACCACATGGCAATCAAATCTATGGCCTGGTTTTCAGAAGTAATATTTAGTCAGCGGAGTTAATGAGGTAAGAATAACATCAGCTCTATTTGGCAACTGCAAGCTCCCCACCAGACTGCAGTCCTGGAAATCACAAGGAGGAAAGAATGATCAGCTGTCAAGTCTTGCTGATGGGTCATGTAAGAAAAGGACTGAGAAATGACCATTGGCTTTACCAATGTGGAGGTCATTAGTGATCTTAAGAAAAGGAATTTTGCTGGAATAGGAGGGGGAAGAATACTATTCCTGAGTAAGGAGTAGCCTGAGTAAAGTGGGTTTGAGAGAGATGGAGGAAATATATCAGAGTTAAGATGTCTATTTCAAGAAAGTTTTGCCATATTTCAAGACAATACTATTTGAAGGAGTAGTGCCATAAAGGGAAGGAAGGAATTTAACAGCTGGTGAAGAAGAAGAATTGAGAGTTTTTCAAACCAATTCTATGTAAATGTTCAAACATACACAAGAATAAAGGAAAGGGTAAAGTGGACCCACATGTACTCATTACCGTTTCCACAGTTATCAACATTTTGATGATTCTGTTCACCTAGAACCACACTGCATTTATGATTACAATATTTAAAGAATCATAATTTTATTTCTGATAACATCACTATATCATTTATAGATGAGAAACTAAAGATTATACTCACAATACCATGATCACAATAGGACTAGTAACAATGTAATTCAATAACTCATCTGTGTTTAACTCTTTTTTTTTAAGGAGAAATAGCATGTGGAAATGATCCAAGAGAAGGAGTACTTAACAATGCAAGAAAGAAAGAATGGGCCTTGTAGCTGTGTGGAGGAATGGGCGTTCGGGAGGTGCAGAGAGCTCACCCACAGTAAGAGCAGAGGAGGCCAAGAGGACCCACATAGGTGCACAGCATTGGAGAGATGTGGAGAGAGCATTTGTGATTCTATTCAGATGCTTTCATTTTCTCAGAGAAATAAGAAGCAGGATCCTCAACTGAGACTAAGGATGGGAGACTAGGTGTTGGAGGTTTGAGGAGGAGGAGAAAGTGTGCGATAGCCGGGGCTGAATGCTGGTTACCTAGAATGGGATCCTTGAGATGATGAAGAGGAAGGTTAAGATGCTCCACCTGCCATCATTAAAACAGTACAAAGGGAGTGTCTGAGGTACGCGGTGCAGAAGCAAAACCACATCATTTCCGGGTTCAGGATTATATCTTTGCTCTGGACATGGATTTGATTGCCAAGTCCCTGGGCATTTTTGAAGACTCGGTGTTAATCATGGGTCCGTTTCAAGGCCCAGAGAACTGGTCACTGCACAATTCTTTCATCTGAACCAGCAAGGGAGGAATTGCTGTGGCCCCCACTTTCTGTTTTATCCATGAGTTCTTGCTTTCTGATTTGAAAGTTTGCATTATCAATTTGGAATTTTTAACTTTTGCAAGACTGACCAAGAATAAAAAGTTAAATTATTTGAAGTGTTCATGATGTTTCTCCTTTGCCCTTCTTTACCTTTATCTCTGCTCTCCTCTTCATATTTACTCCCGCCTGCTTTCACGACGCTCAGTGATTATAATGGTTAATTAACGTTTACTCAGCATTCACTCCATGCTGAGCTGCCCTTATTTGAGGAAACAGACTGAGAGGCTGAGTGCCTTGCTCAGAGACATGTGATCGGTAAGCGGCCAATTCTTGAACCAGTGTCATCCGGCTTCCAGGACAACTCAGCCACAAACTGTACCCACCAGGTCATCACCCAGAGTCCCCGACAGCCATTAGCCAGTGACCGGCTGCAAAGCAACTAAGAAGACGGGCTGGACTCCAGACCCTGCCTTCTCTAATCTCAGCTCTGACACTTTTTAATTGAATGACACTGGACAAATCAAAATTAGCCTCTTGTAAGACGATCCCCCGTCAGGGGGAAAAAACCTGTTAATCATTCAATAACTAGATATTTAATAAAAATACCTACTTATTAAAAAAATACCTGTTCACAACATAAGATTGTTTTGAAGATCAAGTATATAATATGTAAAAGGTATTTAGTGCTTGTTATGTGCCAGGGTCTGGGCTGTTATGTAAAAAAATTATTCTTACAATACATCATCTTTGGGCAAGTGACTTCCCATCTCTGAATGTCATGTTCCCCATCTGCAAAACGATACTATTCAGGCTCCCTGGTTTGCCTTGACAGAGCTTCAGGAACCACTGCGAAATGTGAGGTACACCTTGGGTGGCCAAGGATCCTGATTCTGCCCTGTTAGAATGATAAATTAGAACACCCAGATTTTCTTATCTCCGACCATCCTATGAAATGCATTTGTTTTGCAACGATTACATTTATTTTGGTGAGCTGTTACCTCATATTTGCCTATTTATTTGCAAGAAAAGATCTGTTTTTTTTTTGTCAGTACTCTTTCCCACAGAAAAATTATAAAAATAAATGACATACAAACAAAAACATGAAGATTGTTTTGAGGGTGAGAAGTATATAATGGGCAGTTCACCAGAGATTAAAAACCTAGCAGACAAGTTCATTGCTGTTTGGTCCTGTCCGGTGGTCAGATAAAGAGTGGGGAGAGGAAGGCAGCTCTGGGTTCCGGAACGGGGTGGCTCTTCCAGCCCGGGAGCTCAGACGGTACCACCTACACCTCCCTTTGAAAGGTCCACCTGGCAACAAAGGGTCTTTAAAGGACAAGGAAACCACTTTTTAACTTTTACCTTTAAGGTTTATTTTGGAATTAACTGATACCCCAATGAAAGAATGCCTCTGGCTTCAATAGCTTATTTTGGTATCTTTTAAATACCAAGAGGCTTGTTGGCAAGGTAAATAAAGTACCCAGAATTTTGTACATTTAGAGGTATGTCTACTTCATTTTAACAGCAGAAGCAGCCCTTTGAAAAGCCCAGACTTCACATAAAGAGGCTCCTTTCCTGACTTTAAAGCATTGGGGCTTCCCCATTGACTTCCAAAGCGACTCCCACCCCACCTGGAGGACACACTTTATCAGGACCAGAATAGCCCCCAAAGCAACTACTGTCCCACCAAAACAGGCTACCTACCAGGACCAGCGCTCCTTCAAAGCAACTCCTGCCCCAGGAAAGGGGGAATTAAGCCCTTACAAATAGCACGCAAGCAGCCGCTGTGGTTGGGCCTCTCAGCCAGCCATGCCAGACACCAGTCCTGTCCACAGGCGCTCCTGCAGAAGAAGGCAGAGCTCGTGACTGCAGACAGCCTAGCTGAGGGCCAGCCCTGCCCACCAGCACACCCCCAGCAGTCACAGCCAGGGCCCACAGACAGGCACCTGCAGCCCACACCAGGGCTTCCCCTTGAGCACCAGGTTCTGGTGACGGGGGAATTACACTACTGAGTCTTTTCAGGATGCCTTCTACATAAAGCACTACTTTCAAGACCAGGAGAGATAGCTGACCTACCTACTACACAGAAATAAACAAGGAGTCAGAAATGAGGAAACAGAGGAATAAGTTCCTAATGAAAGAAAAAGATAAAATGTCACACAAAAAAAGTAAAAGAAACAGAGATAAGCAACTTGCCTGATAAAGGTTTCCATGTAATGGTCATAAAGACACTAAACTTGAGGGAAGAGTGGATGAACTCAGTAAAAATGTCATAAAGATAAAATAGAAAAAAGAACTAATCAGAGCTGAAGAATTCAATAAATGAAATGAAAAATACACTAGAGAGAGTCAACATATTAGAGGATGCACAAGACTGATTCATCAACTAGGAAGACAGGTAGTGGAAAGTACCCAAGCTGAACAGAAAAATAAAAATTAAAGTGAGAATAGGTTAAAGAACCTCTAGGACAACATCAAGCCTACTAACACCCACATTATAGGGGTCCCAGAAGAAGAAGTGTGAAAGGGACAGAAAACATTTGAAGAAACAATAGCTGAAAACTTCCTTAACCAGGGGAAGGAAACATCCAAGTCTAGGAGCACAGAAAGCCCCAAAGAAGATAAACCCAAGGAGGTCCACATCAAGACATTATTACAACAACAAAAATTAATGATAACACAAAAATAAAGTCAAAATCATTTAAAAACCGAAATATAATACCTGAAACCATAAAACTTCTAGCAGAAAACATATGCAATACACTCTTGAACATTGATATTAGTAATTTTTTTTTCTGGATATGTCTTCCCAGGCAAGAGTAACAAAAACAAGTGTGATTATATCAAACTGAAAACCATCGACACAGCAAAGAAAACTATGACCACAGTGAAAAGGTATCCTTCTGAATGGGAGAAGATATATGTAAATGAGATATCCCATAAGTAGCTAATATGCAAAATTATATATAAATAACTCAACACCAAAATGACAAAAAAAGTGATTAAAAAATAGGCAGAGGACTGAATAAGCATTTTTCCACAGAAGACATACAGATAGCCAATAGACAGATGAAAAGATCTTCCATATCACTAATAATCAGGGAAATGCAAATCAAAACCACAGTGAGATATCACCTCACACCAGTCAGAATGGCAACTATTCAAAAGACAAGAAATAACAAGGATTGGTAAGGATGTGGAGAAAAGGGAACCCTCCTACACTGCTGGTGGGAATGTAAATTGGTCCAGCCACTGTGGAAAGCAGTATGGAAGTTCCTCAGAAAACTAAAAACAGAAATACCCAGTAATTCTATTTCTGGTAAATTATCCAAAGAAAACAAAAAAACCAAGTTGAAAAGACAAATGCACCCCTATGTTCATTGCAGCATTATTTACAATAGCCAAGATATGGAAGCAACCAAAGTGTCCATGAATAGATGAATGGAGAAAGAAGATGTGGTACATAAATACAATGGACTATTACTCAGCCTTTAAAAAGAATGAAATCTTGCCATCTGGAACAACATGGATGGACCTAGAGGGTATTATGCTAAGTCAAGTCAGAGAAAGAAAAATGCTGTATAATTTCACTTATATGTAGAATCTAAAAAGCAAATGAACAAACAAAACAAATACACTAAAACAGAATGGACTGGTAGTTGCCACAGCAGAGGGCAGGTAGTGGGGTATGGATGAAATAGGTTCAGGGGATAAAGAAGTACAAACTTGAAATAATAAAGAGTTACAAGGATGAAACTACAGCATAAAGAATATAGTGAAAAATACTATGATATCTTTTATGTTGGTAACTATAATTATCATGGTGAGCATTTAGTAATGTATATAAATTTTGAAGACCATGCTGTATACCTGAAACCAATATACTATTATATGTCAACTATATTTCAATTAAAAAGTTAATGATAAACAGAACCTTAAAAACAGCAAGAGAAAATAGTTCCATACAAAGGAAATCCTTAAGTTTATTAGCTGATTTTTTAGCAGAAACTTAGCAGGCTAGAAGAAAGTGGCATATCCTGAAAGGAAATCATTACAACCAAGAATACTCTATCCAGCAAAGTTATCATTCAGAATTGAAGGAGAGATAAAATTTCCCAAACAAACAAGAGTAAGAGGGTTCATCACTAAAACAGGCATTAAAAGAAATGTTAATGGGTCATCTTTAAGTGGAAAAGAAAAGGCCTTAACTAGAAGAAAATTATGAAAGGAAAAATTTCACTGGTAGAAGCAAACATATAGGAAAGGTAGATCACTTATAAAGCTACTATGAAATTCAAAAGACAAGTAAAATTATATGCACAAAAATTAGTCAAGGGATACACAAAATAAAAAGATGCAAACTATGATGTCACATACATAAAATGTGGAAGGGGTAAAAACGTACTCCTTTAAAATGTGTTCAAACCTAATATTATACTTAATATAGACTGCGAATACACATAGGATGTTAACTGTGAACCTCATAGTAACAGAAAACCAAAAACCTGTAATAGAAACATACACACAAAAAGAAAAAGGAATACATGGATAACACTAAAGAAAGTCATCACATCACAAGAGAGCAAGAGAAGGGACAGAGAACTACCAGACAGCGACCAGAAAACAATGAACAAAATAGCAATAATTACTTCAAATGTAAATGGACTAAATGCTCCAGTGAAAATATATAGTGTGACTGAATGGATAAAAAATCAAGATCATGAATTTGAATTGGGAATCAAAAAGCTACCAAAACCAAACCAGTTCCAGATGGCTTCACAGCCGAATTCTATCAAACATTTAAAGAAGAGATAAAACCCATCCTTCTTAAAGTATTCCAAAAAGTAGAAAAGGAGGGAATACTTCCAAACTCATTGTTTGAGGCCAGCATTACTCTAATACTAAAACCAAAGATACCACAAAAAATTACAGACCAATATCCCTGATGAACATAGGTACAAAAATACTCAACAAAATCTTAGCAAACCAAATCTAAAAATACATTAAAAATATCATCCCTCATGACCAAGTGGGATTTATTCAAGGGATGCAAGGAGAGTACTATATTTGTAAATCAATATCATATACCACATTAACAAAAAGAAGGATAAAAACCACATGATCATCTCAATAGAGGCTGAAAAAGCATTTGAATATATTCAACATCCATTTATGATAAAAACTCTCAACAAAATGGGTATAGAGGGTATGTACCTCAACATCATAAAGCCATATGCAACAAACCCATAGGCAACATCATACTTAACAGCAAGGAAAAAGACAGGATGCCCACTCCCACCACTTTTATTCAACATAGTATTAGAGGTCTTAGCCACAGCAGAGAACACAGAGTTAAAAGGCATCCAAATTGGTAAGAAAGAAGTTAAACTGTCACTATTTACAGATGACATTATATTGTACATAGAAAACCCTAAAGAATCTACCAAAAAACAACTGGAACTAATAACTGAATTAAGCAAAGTTGCAGGATATCCACTGTGTTCCTATATACTAACAATGAACTAGCAAACAGAGAAATCAGGAAGAAAACTCCATTTATAATTGCATCAAAAAGAATAAAATACTTAGGAATAAACCTAACCAAGGAGGTGGAAGACCTATACCATGCAAACTACCAGACACTCATGAGAGAAATTAAAGAAGACACCAATAAATGGAAATCTATCCCATGCACATGGGTAGGAAGAATTAATATTGTCAAAAAGGCCATCCTGCCTAAAGCAATCTACAGATTCAATGCAATCCCTATCAAAATATCAACAGTATTTTTCAATGAATTAGAATAAAGTTCTAAAATTCATATGGAACCACAAAGGACCCCAAATAGCCAAAGCAATCCTGAGAAGGAAGAATAAAGCAGGGGAAATTATGCTCCCTGACTTAAGCTCTACTACAAAGTTACAGTAATCAAGACAATTTGGTACTGGCACAAGAACAGACCCATAGTTCAATGTAATACAATAGAGAGTGCAGATATAAACCCAAGCATATATGGTCAGTATATGATAAAGGAGCTATGAATATACAATGGGGAAAAGACAGCTTCTTCAACAACTGGTGTGAGGAAAACTGGACAGCTACATGTAGGAGAATGAAACTGGATTATTGTCTAACTCCATACACAAAAGTAAACTCAAAATGGATCGAAGACCTGAATGTACATCATGAAACCATACAACTCTTAGATGAAAACATAAGCAAAAATCTCTTGAATATAAGCATGAGCAATTTTTTCTTTGACACATCTCCTTAGGTAAAGGAAACAGAATAAAAAATGAACAAGTGGGACTACATTAAATGAAAAAGCTTCTGCATAGCAAAGGACACCATCAGCAGAACAAAAAGACATCCCACAGTATGGGAGAATATATTTGTAAACTACTCATATGATAAGGGGATAACATCCAAAATATAAAGAACTCATATGCCTCAACACCCAAAAACCAAATAACCTGATTAAAAAATGGGCAGAGGACCTGAACAGATACTTTTCCAAAGAATAAATACAAATGGCCAACAGGCACATTAAAAGATGCTCCACATCACTAGTCATCAGGGAAATGCAGATTAAAATCACAAGGAGATATCGCCTTATACCAGTTAGAATGGCCAACATCCAAAAGAGAAGAAATAACAAGTGTTGGCGAGGATGCAGAGAAATAGGAACCCTTTTACACTCTTGGTGGAAATGCAAATTGGTGCAGCCACTGTGGAAAGCAGTATGGAGGTTCCTTAAAAAACTTAAAAATAGAAATACCATTTGACCCAGTAATTCCACTGTTAGGAATTTACCCAAAGAAAGAAAACAAAATCCCTGATTCAAAAAGATATATGCATCCCTATGTTTATCGTTGCACTGTCTACAATAGCCAAGATATGGAAGCAACCTAAGTGTCCATCAATAGATGAATGGATAAAGAAGATGTGGTCCATATACACAATGGAATATTATTCATCCATAAAGGGAAATCCTGCCATTTGTGACAACATGGATGGATCTAGAGGGTATTATGCTCAGTGAAATAAGCCAGGTGTAGAAAGACAAATACCATATGATTTCACTTATTTGTGGAAAATGAAAACAAAGCAAAACAGAACCAACAAAACCGCAGTAGATTCATAGACACTGAGAAGTGACTAATGGTCACCAAGGGGGAGGAGTTGGAGCAGATGTGGTAAGGAGGAGAGGGAGGATGATAAAAGGGCACAATAAATCACAATTACAATATAAGTTACCATGGGGACAGTTGAACTATGTGATGTGTACATTTGAAACCAACATAAGACTGTATATTAAGGAGACTTTTTAAAAATCCACCTATATGCTGCCTACAAGAGATTCACTTCAGATAAAGACATATAGACTGAAAGTGAGGGATTTGAAAAAATATTTAATGTAAATGGAGATGGAAAAAATCTGGGGTAGCATTACTTAGACAAAACAGACATCAAAACAAATAATATAACAAAGGACAAAGAAGTACATTACATAATGATAACAGGATCAGCCCAACAGGAGGGCATAAAAATTGTAAATATCTATGAACCCATACTTCAAAAAAATAAATCTATGGACCCCACATAGGAGCACTTAAATATATAAGGCAAATATTAACAGATATAAAGGGAGAAATTGACAGTAACACAATTTCAAGGGACTTTAATTCTCCAGTTAGATTAATGTATAGAAGCTTATTGACTTTTCTGTCTCGATGAACAGTGGTATTGAATGACACATTAGACCACATGGACTTAACAGATAAATACATAACATTCCATTCTAGATCAACAGAATACACGTTATTTTCAAGAGCACATGGAATGACCTTCATAGATCACGTTAGCCACAAAAAACTCAATAAATTTAAGATTGAAATCATATCAAGCATCTTTTCTGACCACAATGGTATGAAACTATATATCACAAGAAAAAAACTGGAAAAAACATGAACACGTGGAGGCTAAACAAACAAGCTACTGCACAACCAATGGGTCAATGAACATATCAAAGACAAAATTAAAAATACATGGCGACAAAGGAAAACAAATACAATGGTTCACAATCTGTGGGATTCAGCAAAAGCAGTTCTAACAGGGGAGTTTACAGTGGTGCCAGCCCATCTCAAGAAACAAGAACAATCTCAAAATAAGTAATCAAACTTATGACTAAAGGAAATAGAAAAAGAACAAACAAAACCCAAAGTTAGTAGAAAGATAATGAAGGTCAGCACATAAATAAATGAAATAGAGACTAAGAAAATGAAAAATTTCTATTAAACTAAGAGTTTTTTCTTTGAAAAGGTAAAATTGATACTATTTTAGCCATATTCAACAAGGGAAAAAGAGAGACTCTAATCAAATGTGAAAGAAAGGTTATATTTGACACTACAGAAATTCACAATGCTTATAAGAATTCTATGAAAAATACAAACTGGATAATTTTAAAGAAATGGATAAATTCCTATAAAGATATAATCATCCAAGTCTGAACCAGGAAGAAATAGAAAATCTGAACAGACCAATTACTAGTAACGAAATTGAATCAGCAATCAAAAACTCCCAGCAACCAAAATTCCATAACCAGATGGCTTCACAGGTGAATTCTACCAAACATTTAAAGAAGAGCTAATACCTACTGTTTTTCAAAGTATTCCAAAAAATAGAAGAGGGAAGAATGCTTCCAAAGTCATTCTATAAGGAGAACATTACCCTGATATCAAAACCAGATACAGTATAAAGAAAATCACAGATCAATATCCCTGATGAATGTACATGCAAAAATCCTCAACAAAATGTTAGCAAGCCAAATTCAGCAATACATTAAAAGTATAATTCACCACAAAAAGTGGGATGTGTTCCTAGGATGCAAGGGTCATTCAATATCCACAAATCTATAATATAATGTCCCACATTAACAAAAGGAAGGATAAAAACCATATGATCATCTCAATAGATGCAGAAAAAGCATTCTACAAAATTCAACATCCATTCATGATAAAAAACCCTCAAAAAAGTGGGTATAGAAGGAACATACCTCAACATAGTAAAGGCTATATATGACAAACCCACAGGTAACATCAAACTCAATGGCAAAAAGCTGAAAGATTTCCTCTATGATCAGGAACTAGACAAGGATGTCCACTCTCACCACTGTTACTCAACATAGTCCTAGAAGTCCAACCCATAGCAATATGACAAGAAAAAGAAATAAAAGCCTTACAAAATCTAATGGAAGAAGTAAAATTGTTAATATTCGCAGATGATATGATACTGTACATAGAAAACTCTAAAGAGTCCACCAAATAAACTATTAGAATAAATGAATTCAGTAATATGGCAGGATACAAAATCAATATACAATAATTTGTTGTATTTTGATATACTAATAATGAACTAGCAGGAGAAATTAAGAAAACAATACCATTTCCAACTGCATCAAAAAGAATAAAATACTCGGGAATAAATCTAACCAAAGAAGTGAAAGACCTGTACTCTGAAAATGATAAGCTATTGCCAAAAAAATTGAAGACGACATAAATAAATCCAAAGATATATCATGCTCATGAATTGAAAGAAAATTGTTAAAATGTTTGTATTACCCAAAGCAATCCATAGATTCAATACAATCCCTATCAAAATACCAATGGCACTTTTCACAGATTTATAGCAAATATTCCTAAAATTTGTATGGAACTATAGAAGACCCCGAGTAACCAAAGTCATCTTGAGAAAGAAAAGCAAAGCTGGGGGGCATCATGATGCCTGACTTCAAACTATACTACAAAGCTATAGTAATCAAAGCAGTATGATATTGGCACAAACACACACACACAGATCAGTAGAACAGAGAGCCAATAAACCATGCTTATGTGGGCAATTAATCTATGACAGAGAAGAATGTATAACAGGGAAATGACAATCTCCTCAATAAATGGTGTTAAGAAAACTGAACAGCTACATGCAAAAGAAGAAAACTGGAATACTTCCTTACAATACACAACAATAAGCTTGAAATGGGTTAAAGATCTAAATGTAAGACCTGAAACCACAAACGCCTAAAGCAAACGTAGATGGTAAACTTTTGGACATCAGTGTTAGCAATTTTTTTTTTGGATGTCTCCCCAGGCAAGGGAAATAGAAACAAAACAAAGTGAGACTACGTCAAACAAAGCTTCTGCACGAGGGAAATCACTAACAAAACAAAAAGGCAACCTACTGAACAGAAGCGTATAGTCTTAAATGACAGCTCCTACAAGGCTAATATTTGAAATATTAAACAGAACTCATATACAACACCAAAAACACAAAAAATGATTTAAAAATGGGCAGAGGAGTCGAACGGATTTTTTTTTAAAGCAAAAACCAGGTAAGATATATTTAATGTGATGAGTATTTGCCTGTTCATAAGTTCATTCCAGTGTAGAACATAGGAGGATAATGCTACCTGCTTATCTTCTGCACCATTCAATCCATTTCTTTCCTTTGTTTTTAACTGGGTCAAAACTGAAAATACTAGTTCCCACAAACTAGTTGTTGTGAAGGGAAATAATAGTGGAACATTCTTTCTACTTAGCAAAGTCAAGTCTTATTTTTTCTTAATCCCAAATGCTGATAAACTTAATGTTTCATAATCATTCTTGAGTGTTTATGAAGAACTGAGCCACAATAATTCATTATCTTCTTCAGGCATCAAGTTAAACTCAGTTATCAATTCTAGGTTTCTAAAAACAAATGGATCTTTTACCCAACAGTTTTCTCTTAATGCTTCAGATTTCTCCTCTGGAAAGAAATAGTTAAAAGTTTGAGGTAGAGAAGTGAGATGCAACAATATATCTCTAATTTTATTTTTTTCAAAATGTTTTCATTAATGATATTCTCTTTGATATGTTGCAAAAATCTTGGAAACAGATAGTAGCTAGGACTATTGTTTTAACTCTTGCCACAACAATAATGTCTTCTGGAACGCTTGGATACATTCAACATTGGAATATATCACTGTTTTTCCCCTGTAGTTTTAAACTCAGTTCATTAAGAATGCCAAAAATATCAGTTAAATATGCCATTTCCATTACCCAAATATCATCTTCAACAATACTTGCCAAGTTAGATTTTTTTTTCACTGAGAAAAATGTGACTCTCATTCCTGAGTTTGTAAACCCTACTCAGTATGTTCCCTTGAGACAGCCAACGAACTTTGGTATGATACAGTAAGGGGGTGTGATTAGTTCCAATCCCTGAACAAAATGTTGCAAGAAGCCAGCTATTTAGTGAGCTTCCATTAATAAAATTAACAACTTTCACTGCATTTTTCAATACTACCATGAGATTCTGTGGAATTTCTGTAGAATGCTAAAGCTTCGTGATGTATAAAACAATGATTCTACACAGCACATTAGTAACTTCTAGCAATTTTTCAAATACTCTGCTGTGTTTTCCGGTTATATTTTGCTGCTTCATTGCTTGTGATTCTTTTGCAATTTTTCCAGTTAAATTCATATTGAGGACCGCACTTTTCTAATTCTCTACAAGTAGCTAATCCATTTAGGTGTGAGATTAAATTTAAACAACACAAAAAATCCCCCATAAAATCATCTTTCCACACATATGTGACATAAACTACATGTTGAGCAGCTTCCAATACCAGTGCTTTCATCAAGCTGGATTGCAGAATCTATACCAGACTGTTAACTGAGTGATAAGCACTGTTTCTAAATGCTTGCAATAGTACAAATTTGAAGAGATATTGTGTTATCACTAGATATAGTTTTTCATTTACCAGCTGGTTTATCATCAAAAATCATACACAACATATCCAAACATGTTGGAAGAATAATTTTTTCAGCAGCTGTGTGAGCTATTTTCTCTTTTGCCACACAACATGCAACTAGACACAATGACAAGAAGTCCTTCTCACTAACAGTAGTACAAGAAATTGTGCTGATAACTACATTTTTCTTTCTTTGAAAACACTCAAGAGGCTTATCGAAAAGTTCAGTGGGCTGAATTTCTAAGTGCCTTTTTATTTTGAAGGTTTTAAGCTTTCATTTGCAAGAATGTTATTATAAATAACACTGAGGTCTGTCGTTTTCAGAGGGTTTCCACGTTTAATAAAACTATTTTAAATAACCTTCATTATAATGTCTTACACTTTTTCTTTTTGAAATGTGGCTCAAGCAAAGTCAAAGTTTGCATATTAGAGTCAATATTTTTCTTCAATATTGTCACTATTCACACTTCCAGATCCAGTGGTTGAGCTTGGACCCTGTTTCTGCATATTTCATTTATTTCTCTTTCTTTAAAAAAAAAACTATCCAGGTGCGTGAGTTCTTTGTATATTTTGGATGTCAACCCCTTATCAGATACATCATTTATGAATATATTTTCCCATATTGTAGGATGTCTTTTTGTTCTACTAATGGTGTCCTTTGCTGTACAGAAGCTCCCACTCCTAGGAATTTACCCCAAGAATGCAGCAGCCCAGTTTGAGAAAGACAGATGCACCCCTATGTTTACTGCAGCACTATTTACAATAGCCAAGAAATGGAAGCAACCTAAGTGCCCATCAGTAGATGAATGGATTAAGAAGATGTGGTACATACACACAATGGAATATTACGCAGCCATAAGAAAAAAGCAGACATGGGGGGGCACGGGGGGACTGTACAGCTCAGAGAAGACAAGTAGTGATTCTCATCTCACTACGCTGATGGACAGTGACTGTAATAGGGTTGGTGGGGGGGACCTGGTGAAGGGGGTAGTTTAATCATCACAATATTGCTCATGTAATTGTAGGTTAATGATACTAAAATAAAATAAATTGTAAAAAAAAAAGCTACATAAAATGAAAAAAAATAAAAAAAACTATCCATTTCAAAAGTAATTTTGATTAAAATAATTGTCACTAACTCAAAATATATGCACACACATATATGTTTACAGCTTAGATAGTATCTTTCCAAAACATGCAGTTTGCAACTGAATTTTGGTTGAACATCTGAATTCACATCTTGAATACAACACTTACCATGTTATAAGTCATGCACATTAACATTGTTTTTATGATAAACAAGATACCAGTAGACAAATGATAAAAAAACCATTTCTTAGCTAAAATACCCTCTTCACATCCCATCCCCCCATTAATGATCTTTTCTGAAATTGACCTTACTATTCCTTGCAAATGCACAATCTGGCAAGGGATTCATGCAAAGCACTCTGGTATTTTATATTTTATCTTGTTTTTAAAAAATATGTTCATTGTGACTCACAGAATTGATTCACAACCTACTTATGGGTCACACACATAATGTGAAAACAATTGATGCAGACATTTTCTTCTGTTGTGTTGGTAGCTTGAGTTTGTCTGCTTTGATGATCAAAGAAACAAGTTTATCTGCTACTGTTTGCTGAACAGTAACTTTCCTGAAGTGGTAGGCATATATTAGATTTTCATTCCTGATGTATTTGATGGGAAGAATTTTTATGAGTGCCAGGTATGGTCCAATCCAGTGATTGTCCAATGAGGTTTTCCATGGCTAGGTCATCTTCAGGTTGGAGCTGATCATATACTTTTAGAACTTTCTTAGAATGCACCCCTGTCCTCCAGTCCAGCCCCGCGATCCTCCAGTTTCACCCATGGGGCTCACCGTTCAGCTCGTTCACCCGTTACCCACACAGCACCATTTCCGGCCTGACCTCGGTACTCACAGAAATTCCACTTCCAGTCAAAAAAGGGCTGGCTTGGCAGCCAACAGGGCAACAGGGGACAGAAGGGGTGTCTGAAATGTCTTGAATAGACATTTTCCCAAAGACATACAGATTACCAACAGATAACATGAAAAGATGGCCGATGTTACTAATCATCAGGGAAATGCAAATCAAAATCACAGTGAGGAATCTCATATGAGTCAGGATTGTTCGTGTCAAAAATACATGAAATAAGAAGCATTGGAGTAGATGTTGAGAAACGGGAGCCCTCATGTACTGTTGGTGGGAATGTAAATTGGCACAGCCACCGTGGAAAACAGATTGGGGGTTTTCAAAAGATTCAGAATAGAAATACCCTATGGGAGGTGGTCCTAAGATGGAAACATGAGCCCGAGCCCACCTTCTCCCATGTACAGTTTGAATTTACACCAGCACAGAGCAATTCATGCTGAGGAAGAACAGAGGCTGCATGAACACCTCCTGCACACTAGGGATAAAATGACATTAAAAATATCAGGAGAGACAGTGACATGATAATGGAGGGAGACCTACCCCCAGCAC